>JBBBDQ010000397.1:2742500-2795000 GCA_037127315.1 Ascarosepion bandense
GAGGTGCAGTCTGAATGCTGGGATAATTCTGAACTTGAAAAATATTTACTTACTCTATACATTTAGCTTCCACCGTCTACTTGAAAGACAACCAGCTCCATTTCTTACTATATATACATATATGTATATGTATATGTGTGTGTGTGTGTGTGTGTGTGTGTAAAATCTTTGTACTTATATATATATATATACATGCATGTGTGTGCAAAGAATTACAAATAATATATAAATATGTGTGTGTGTGTCTGTGTGCGTGTGTGTCTGTGTGTTTAACATAATAAACAAACGAAAATAATAATACCTTAAAGCAATACGAATTAAAAAAAGAAAATTAAAAGGAGCCGGTTTCCTTCTTCTGTCACTTTTTTAGTTGGCTATATGAAGAAACCAGTTGAATTCGTTGCATTCGCTTACGCGTAAATACCCTTGGGATAGGTATTAATCCATCTCTTTCCTCCAGTTGTGAGTGAAATAACAAGACAGATTTGGTTCTATTGGCTTCAGCAGAAAGTAATGGCAACCTACTGTGGGATAATCTTCTGTCCAGTCGGTCATGTCTCTTTCGAGACATGATCGCTCAAGCATGTATCACGAATGGCACTTAATTGACTGAATATGAAGAGTCTGCTAAACGAGTGGTTGTACATGGTCTGATGTTCGCTTCAGCAGTTAAACCGATTGTCACACCGCAGTGTTTATTCCACTGCTGTAACATCTGTGCAGGTTGGTTTTTTAACTTTCTTAAGTTAACCAATATTGCACTCGATGTAAAAACAGGGGCTTGATGACACTGTTACGGGTAGCAAAGATTAGATTCATAGCTTTAACCAATTTTTGAACATTTAGTTTTTATGGCCAACTGATAATATATACGGAAATACCTAATTTTCACAGGTTTCTATTACAAACACATTTTTACGGATTTATTATTTCACGAAAAAATCTAAATTAAATTTATGTTTTTGTATTAGTTACATTAATTGGAAAATATATTCAAACCAAAATTTTAAATATGTATCGAAAATTCTCTTTACTGTATTCGTAAGAAAAAAAACTGTAAATTATTGGAGAATATTACGAAAAAGGCTACTCAGTTAATAACACTTGTTAGTCATATGTTAGATCATAATAAAAACAAAAAAAAAGATAAAAGAGTGTCGTGGACCCGGTTAAGAAGTCCAGCAAGAAATAATAAAACAACAACAACCAAAATAAGAATTAAGAATATATATTACAAACATAGCAAAATAAACATACGTGGAACTCTGTTAGTAGAACGAAATAAATACGCGTAAGGAAGTAATACTATAATTGGGACTCGCAAGAGTCGTACAGTAGCAATCCTGGCTATCTCTGCCTATCGCTCTCCTCTGCTCTGCTTATGCTGATCTTCTGTGGATCTCTCACTCTGAGCTCTCACTTGTGAGGGGAAGTATATGCAGTTGTAGAAAGAGTTCAATCCGTTGTAAGGGTTGATGTCACCATGACAAACAGTAATATACCACCACAGGACTGCTGGCCACTAATTATAAGATAAAATGTTTTAATTTTGCATTGTTTGCTGAAAATAACAGTAAATCTACTTCACTGTATAATAAATTACATCATAGTATATACTTCACTGTATAATATGTTACATCGTAGTATAGCATTTTTTAGTAAAATTTTCTTTTGAACTAAATGAAGGTCGTATTTGATGGCACAATCATTTACTAATTTTGTGTATGTGCGATGCATCTTATCCATATACATATTGTAAAGTTTCAGTAAATTATAATCTTTATAAGGCTGTGAAAGTCTTTTGCTGATCGATGGAATTGTATTGAAATTAAACTTAATTTGTAAACTCGTTTCCTCAAAATATGATAACAATTTTGCAAAGAATATTTTCTGTCAAGACTAAACTTTCAAATTGAAAACAATACAATGGTTCTAAAACTGATCTTCCCTAATGTACCACTCAACTCTCCATCTATACATGAAAATACTTGTTTATACTCGTATGTAATTAATTCCTCAAATTCAAAGAATGTTGCTATCAAAGAAAAGCGACATCTTGAATCCTATATAATCTGTGGGGGTACAAATATCTTATCATGACTTTGAAGAAAGACATATTTAAAGCATATATTAACATAGTATATAAAAACATTTAACTTGAAAAGTGAAGGAATCTTATGGAAGAAATACTCACCGTAAAATGGTGAATAAAAAATAAAACAAAAACGAAACAATAAAAAATGGCAGCCGGTTATCGCTCCTCGTTCTTTAGGGCTCAGTCAAGAAAAAAATCACATAATTAAAGAATCAGCAATATAAATAACAGAAAAATTACGTTAAGACCCAGCAATATATACGAGTTCTGTCTGAAGAAAAATAGAACTGTTTTGTGCAAAAGAGGGATTGTGTTATCATTTAACCTGATATCTTGGGCCTATATAACTATAATCTTACATTGCATTTGATTCACATGCAAAAGTTATAGCAGTACAAATCGTAGCTTCTTCACTATGGCAATGCACCTATTCACTACGCCCAGAGCATCGTACAGTTCCTGTCCGAGAATCAAAATCGCATAACCGGAAGTACTTCCATATTCACTTTAGCTTGTTCAGGGTGATATATTCTTTTTCCTTAGCTCGACAGGATCATCAAGGGTACCCGTTTTTAAGGTGTGGATGCCATCAAGAGAGCCTTACCGACGAAGATCAAGGGCATCCTAAAGATTTTTTCCAGTAATACAGAGAAGTACGGAAGAAAAGGATGAAAAACTGCATTAGACACGAGGATGATTATTTTGACAAGGAAACCATATTGTTTGTTGTTTGAAATTAAAATATTTTTTGTGGGTCCAGCCTCTTTAGTTTTCAGACAGACCTCGTATAATTGACATTTTTTCTAATTTTCACTATCACCATGTGCCCAAGTAGTCTATATATATATATATATAAATCGCTAAAAAATTGTGTGAAAAATTGTAAAAGATTCAAAAAGGTTATTCAAGGAATAACATTTTTTAGGTCATTTCTTAGGTAAACAAAAATAGATAAAAGTGTAAAAACAAAAATAACAAAAAAGTGTAAACAAAAATAGATAAAAGTGTAATATAACGCACACACACAGACACGTGTGTGTTTGTGTGTGTGCATGTTTGTGTGTGTGTGCGTGTGTGTGTGTGTGTGTGTGTGTGTGTGTGTGTGTGTGTGTGTGTGTGTGCGCGCGCGCGCGCTACTGAGCAAGGAGAATAAATTCTGATGTTTTAGGATTACTGAAATGCGTATTTTTACATCTATTTTTTTTTTTTTTGTACAGTAAGGTTGCCTCTGCACCAGGCCTGGTGTCAACTCGAGGTACAGTGTTACGCTAAAAAGCATTTTGTGCAAACAGGATGGAAAGATAACCGTTGTTTGTGTGGGTGAATGTGTATGTGTAAAGAAACCGGAAGTATGTGTAGCGAAAAGAAAAGTAAAAGCAAGAAAGCAAAAAGGAGAGAAAGAATGAAAATACGGGGAAGGAAGAAAAAGAGAAAGAGGAAGAAAAAAGCATGTCCGGTAAGCTGACCAAACAGAATAGCTGCCAGTTGGTGGTGGAAGTTGAAATCGATACATTAAATAAGAAAATAAAAAGTATAAAAAAGTAAAAATGTACATATAGAAAATATACTTGTCAGATGTCGCCGGCTTTTTCAAATTTTTCCAATATTTTTCCCCGTTTCAGTCCAAAACCGGACCCGAATAAAGTTAATTTAAAATATTTACGGTTAAAAATTATCTTAGGAAAAAAAAAGTGATAAAATAAGGAGAATTTAATAAAAAATAAATTATATGGCTAATGATAGGAAAACTAACTATTCTAAGAAATTTTAAATTCAGATTAATTATAGGAAATTAAATTAGAATCTATTCCAAGATGGAATCAATATTTAAATAATATTTCTGATATAAACAAATTTCAAGTTGAGGAAAATCATAAGAAATTATTTTATAATATATATATATATATATATATATAATATATTTTGCTCTCATTAAGATTGAGCTCTCTGGAGAAGAAAATGTTAAAAACAGTTTCAACTTCGGCTATAATGCGTGACTCTTCAGAAATTAATTCAGTTCTCTCGTCTGTATACACTGCTTACATACAAGACGGTAAAATTTCCCTTCGCTGACCCCATGCGCCAATGGCTTAGGGAGTAGAGACTCCGACTGACACCAAATCGGTCGAGTTTTCGATCCTGTCCAGAAGCAAGTGTATATGTCTAGCCACACTGATGAGCTGTGATACAGCGAAACAGGCTTGTATGTGGATGACTAATATACATATATATATATATATATATATATATATATATATAACGAAACAATTATATATATATATATGTATAACGAAACAACTTTATATATATATAATCACTTGTTATATTACTCATAGTATTAAAATGTAATTGTGTTTATTGCTAAAATTACTGTTATTTCAGTAGTTTATCTGTGGAAAGGCATTTTAGGAAAGTAGATTTATTATTCCAAAAGTGCTTGATACTAGGGTAAGGAAAGAGTATTGATAAAATTAATACAGAAAAACTTGAAGCAGGCGAGAAAAAACAAATGAATATTTTACCATAATACCCTCAGGAAACTTCGGCATGATTGAAATAACACCGCACCGCTGTTTCAAGTTTCTCTACATTAATTCTAATATATATATATATATATATATATATATATATATATATATATTGTGTGTATTTTGGCAGCATTTTTTCATTAATGCAGGTTTCATTGAATAATATAGACAAGTTTTGTCTATTAATTTTGTGTAGGATCCGTTCATACCGTCTGATATACTTGATGGTGATGTCGTTGAAAGACAACAAAAATCACAGTATTTGTTGAATTTTTTATCGGGTCTAAGCTTTCGGCTCACATAAGCCATTATCAAAGAGTAAATATTAACACACAGTAAACATAGAACATTTAAGCTATTAACAATAAAGATAATTGAATTGAAAATATAAGTCCATCCCTACCGTGGCGGATGGCCGAAGACAGTGACAAAATAGTGGTGTTGTGGTCCCTGGTCTGATTACAGACATTTGAGTACGTTATTGGAAATATCGAAATTGATTGTATTCAAACCAGGTTTAAATTGTTTAATGTAGAGTGCTTCGAGGATTTTTAGTTTCTGCTTATTATTTTCTAATGTACGTGTTATCAACAAGTGTTTTTCTCAGAAATGTGCGTTGATAACCGTGTTGTTCTAAATGACGGAATATATTTGAATTTTTATTTAAGTGCAACGTCAGACGCCGTGAGAGCGAATTTGTGGTGTGGCCGATGTAGATATTATTGAGGTTGTTAGAGATACATTCTCTAAATGGACATGAATTTATATACTACATTGGTTTTTTGCAAATCACTAACGATGGGGGAAGAGTCGTTGCGGACAAATGAATTAGATGTAGTGGATTTAGTGTAATATATAATGAACTTAATTCTTTTGTTAGAGTCTGTCGGAGAAATATTAGTATTTATGAGTTTTTTTAGGATGTTTTCATCTAGTTGGTAGTTGGAGTGCATCTGGCTACGGTATAAGAGAGTGATATGTTTAGGATTGGTTATGTGATTATACAAAAACCAGCATATAATTGTTCTTTAATCAATATCTTTACTTTTGATTGACTGTTTGAAACGTCATGGCCAGAAGAAATTTTCAGTTTCGGTAAATTTAAACATTTTTTTTTAATTTCAGCTTTTTAGCAAATTGTTGCATGATTATAACTAATGCTTGCGTTTTGAAATAACTCTTCTTATTGTCAAGCTTGTATAATTCCATTAACAAAAATATTACATTAAACCGAGAATGTCCTAAAAGTTTAAACACGCCAATATTTTTCACTTTACATTCATTTGCCCAACATTAAAGGCAGCTTCCTTTATATACATACATACACACACACACATCTATCTATCTACATCTATCTATCTATCTATCTATCTATCTATCTATCCATCTATCTATATGTATGTATGTATGTATATATATATATATATATATATATATATATATATATATATATAGTTATACATTTAAGTATACGCACATATATAAAGATGTTAATCAGGTGTTAATTAAACCGTGGTCAGTGCAGTATAAACAGGGCTAATAATATATTTATAAATGTACTTATTATTTTATGGTGGTGGCATGATTCGGAGTTTCATGCACTACGCATTCATCAAGTGCATCTTACAAATCTAGTTCATATTACAATCATATTTCATATTAGTTATTACCAACATATTTCCTATTACATAATCCTGTTTGTAATATGCACATTTAACCACCAGCACTTTCCGCGACACTTTCCATTTTCATATCTGTTGTTTCTATGGTTTAAGATAAGGAGGAAAGACGACTTCAAAAATGTGATAGTCACAGGACAAATTGAAGGCAAGAAAGAAATATGAGACAACACCTAACCTACTTGGTGATCTTGCGTAAATGGATGGCAGGAAAAGGTTTAGAAAAAATAATCAAGCAAAATATCAAGGACTACAAATAACAGAAATTCATGGGGAGCTATGATCGCCTACAACTGGAAGAGACATAGCAAATAGAAGAAGAATGTTCCGAATGCTGTGTTAATGACAATCGCAACCACTGGCATCACATGTCTCACTACTGACAAAATTTAAATATTTCCTCAGCTCTTTACACGGCTTCTATTTCAAACTTTACTGTTATATCCCGGGAGGGGATAAACAGAGAAAAATAGTGCAAGAAATATTTCTTAACACAGAGTACATATTAATAGAGATTTATTATACTTCAGTACAATAAACCAATACACAATACACGTACACCAACGAACAGTTAACAAGTATAACAATCACGAAGACAATGTTTTTGTATAGGACGTATGCGTCCGTTTCCTGAAGAATGCTTCCGTTTCGTGAAGTCTAACTCTCGTCTAAATAACGATGGCTCTCGACTAAGGTTGATGACTCTCGTATAATGACGATGGCTCTCGTATAATGACGATCACTCTCATATCATGACGAAAACTCTGTAGTTCGTTCTAGTCCCGGTCTTTTATAATCCGGGCCATACCCATTCCTGGGTAGGACATGATATTTCACTACAACATTTACATACATGGATGTCTCTGTCTTCATCAATGATCTTCCTGATGTAATCGGTTCCCAAGTCATCTATGCAGATGGCATCACCATTTACTTCCGTCTCAATTTGCCAAGCGTAAAAATAAACCTGGCTGCTAATCTTCAAAACGAACTGTAATCTGTGATTGGAATAAAGAGAAAATGGCTCGTAAATTTTAATGCCTCCAGAACGAAGTTACTCTTCTTTAAACACCATAGAAAAAAATTTCCTGTCGACAATCAGAATGAATGACGCTAATCTAGAGAGCAACACACTTCACCTCCTTGGCCGTACTCTCTCACATGATGTCAAATGGAATGACTACATCAAATCCGTAGCTGCATCTTCTGCTGAGAAGGTTGGGTCACTTTGTCGGGCAAGGAATTTTTTCTCTTCAGAATCCATTTTGGACACTTATAAATCTACCATTCGTCCATGAATTGAATACTGTCCAGATATGTTCGGGTACTCCTGCTATTCATCTTAAGGTTCACGACAAAATCCAAAAGAGGATCTGCAATATATTTTTTCTGACTTAGCAGCTCGCCTTCAGTCACTTTCTCAGCGACGTGATGTGGTTTCCCTTTGTCTTTTCTACAAGTATTTTCATGACAACTGCTCTGTGTTTTTTCCTGATTCCCAGACTATATATATTTGCTCGTGCTACTGGACTGGCATAAAAGTGCCACGCTTTTACCGTCGAAACAGTTCAATATAACCGCCTCCTCACCTCTCCTCTAACATTTTTTGTCGCACTATACGTTTCTGGAATTCTCTTCCATTTGCTTGCCTCCCTGATAGCTACAATAACCAAAAGTTTAAATTCAACTTCAATTGCCATTTTCTATCTGCTTGATTACAATCCATCACTTATCATTTATTTAACATCCATTGTATCTTCATCTGTTGCATAGGGTGTCATTTCAGTGACATGATTTTTTGATCCCACTCTAGTTTTTTCTCTGAGCGCCGCGGCTCTTATTGATGAGAACGATTATCGATCAGGAAAGAGATTTTGTTTGTAAACATTGATAATTTTTTACGTTTTATCCTTAACAGCCAAGCGTTAAATTTTATCAAGGATCTGCCTCGAGGATGACTGTCGATACACAACTAAATTGCTCTATCTGGACATGAGACATGGATATATCTCGCCGGACGCCACTTTGATGTTTCTAAGTCGCAAGGAGTTTTATTTATGAACTAGCCTGGAAGCCAGTCCTCGTGCAGACTTTATGCTCACTCCCGGAGAGTTATTTTATGGATTTACACTTTTACCTTCAGCATCCTATATGAGTAAAAGTTATAAAAACTTAGAAATAAAAAAAGTTATTTTATCTTCATTCAACACCTTAATTTGGAATAAATTTTCTTCATATACACAACTGATCTTTATAGTTGTTTTTAGATATATTTCGCGCGCAATTATCATTTTCTTTTAAAATCATCAAAAGTTAAATTTCAACTTGAATTGAATTCTCGTCCTTTGTGGCTCTTAGAAAATTTTCTTTCCTCATCACTTTCAAACCCTCTGCCATTTCGTGATCTCGTTTTTGCTTAATTTTTGTTTAGATTTAAGTTTGTTTTTAATTTTTTCTGGCTTTTGTTTTGGCATTTCGTTTAATATTTAGTTCTGCTTGATTACCATCCATCACTTATCATTTCTTTAACATCCATTGTATCTTATTTTTTCTCTTTATGTACCTGACTGCGCATCAGTGTCGCTCCTGCCTTGCTTTGGATGAAATGATTATAAAACCAAAGTTAATTACTTACGAAATCATTTTTCGCATTCAGTTTATTTGACTAGACTTCATCTGTTGCATAGGGTGTCTCTTGAGAACGTTGGGAATCATGATTTCCCACAGTTTCTCGTCCTTTGTGGCTTCTTAGAAAATTTTGTTTCCTTATCTCCCTCAAATTCTGTCATCATGTGATCTCGTTTTTGCCTAATTTTTGTTTGAATTTTAGAGTTTTTTTATTTTTTCTGGCTGTGTTTTTTTTTTTGCATTTCGTTTAATATTTTGTTCTGCTTGATCTATTTCTGCATTTGAGTGTCTTTTAATTTGCATGATGTCCCTGATCTGGTAAATATTGTGACAAAACTTCATCGCCAAATTGTTGCTGCCTTGTTAGGGCCCGGAAGGAAGACACTGAAACACAAAAGTAGGTTCAAACAGTGTATTAGAATAACAGAACATATATACAACAATAAGAGTTAGTACTCATCAAAATAGAAGTGTAAGTCCGAACAGTATAGTTACACGGCGTCACGACTGTCTCTAGACGGTCTCACGACTGTTTCCAGATGCGTCCATGAAAGTCACGCAGATAGTATTATATTGACGGAGTACGAGTCAATTCCTACAGATAGTGCACCATAACAGTAAACATATCTGGGTCGAGAAGGTGGATTTACTTCCGTTTGTACCCTATCTCTTTATATGTACTATGTCTGATCCGTCATGTTCTTTTGAGGATTTGCAAGTGTACTGACTTAAGATGTCAAAACTTGTTTATCGTCTTTGCAATCGATTTTCGTCTATTTTCTTTTGATTAATTGATTTGGCATTGAGTCTCCAGGGTGAGAGGTTAGAGTTAATCCGGTTTTGGTAACCAGTTTTCTCATTGCTGGTGAAAGAGACATGGCTAGTCATTTCAGTGGCATGATTTTTCGATCCCACGCTAGTTTTTTTCTCTGAGAAATAAAAAAAAGTTATTTTATCTTCATTCAACACCTTAATTTGGCATAAGTTTTCTTCATATACACAACTGATCTCCGTAGTTTTTCAGATATATTTCGTGCGCAATTATTTTTCTTCGGTGGAACCACGACTGTGATAGTGCTCTCTGCCTTCGAGTAGAGAGCGCTCTCTGCTTCCGAGTAGAGAGCACGAACCCAGTCGTGATTCCGCCGAAGGGTAGAATCATGACTCGGTAAAAATAGACAGACATTTTTTGGCTCAGCTATATTGCCGGGAACACCCACTATAGAATGACCTTATGTCACATCTTACCTTGCGTGGGAAGGTTGGTAAATACCGTAGTAGTTGAGAGAGTAGTTGTAAAGCAGTTGCTTAGTTGGCCAGTAATTGGAGTTGTTTGGATATAGACTCATTACCCGGGCAAACTGTTCTCACTGCAAGACTGTATATATTGATTCTACTAATAGTATTCATAGTATTCCTGAATTGACTTCCCCGTATTCCAGTTTGTATTTCTTGTTCAATATAACTTACAGTTTCTATCTCCATATCTGTTTTTGTTATTTATTATTTTGTGTGGTTTCCCAACCGGAATCCACAGCATAAGTGAAGAGTGAAAGTTTAAACAGTATGTCAGTGAAAGAGCAAGAGAATGATGGGAATTGGCACAGCATTTAAAAAAAAAAGAGATTGTAGCCATCGGGGAAGCAATTATACGGAAGACAGTTCCACAGGCGGGAAATCCAAGAAAAGAAGCTGATGCAGTAGAAGTGACGGCTGCATTCGGTTGCTTTTACTGTAAAAGCATGGGACTTTGTTGCCAGTCTGATTTCTCGAGTAAATCTTTGTGGAGGGAGCATCAGTGAGCTAAGTTCGTCGGAGCAAAAGACATAAATATTTGTAGAAAAAACAGAGGGAAAACACGTCCTTTCAGTGAGAACATGGATGAGATGAATAGCAGGAGCGTCTTACCAAATATGACGACAGTATTCAATGCACGGGCGGATGGTTGATTTTTATTTTTGAAAGATGGAATCAGGCGGGAAAAACTACTTGGCTCGACTCAGTAACCTAACCTTCCTAGCAGTGGATTTTGCTATTGACTCAATGTAAAGCGAAATTAAGTTAAACCCTTAATAAAAGATTGTTTTGTGAAACTTTCAATTTGTTTGTTATTTAAATTTAACTTTAATTAATTATTGATATGATTTTAGCAGTCAGTTGCAAAGGAATGTGTACTCCACTGAACAATCAGTTTAATGAGTCACGTAACAAAACTCATCATCTGAATTCTGATGAATAAATCGCGTAGTAAAATCAAAATCTGTCCAGCAGATTGTGACATAGCAACCAAGGGATTCGACAAACTGTCAAAATATAAAAATGTGGAAATTGAAATAGAAAAAATGTGGAAATTGAAAACAAGAACCGTACCAGTGATAGTGGGCGCACTTGGAATGATAAAAAAATGGAACAAAAAACACATTGAAAGAATCCCTGGAAACCCCAGCTTAAAAGATATACAAAACATTATCTTGTTAAGTACAGCCCACACACTAAGAAGAACTTTGTCTATGTAACGCTAGGGATGTTAGAGGAGATATGAAAAAAACATGAAATGGAGCCATAACAAGACACCACGACCTGCCTCAGGTTTACCTGCAGACTTGGTAGGCAGAGCGACCAAAGCATAAATCAAATTATAATAAAAAATAATAATGTTTCATAAAAATCACTTTCTTATTTTTCTGTTAATTTTATTGTTCTTTAGAGAGATACAAATCACATTTGTTTAATTGATAGCCAGCGTTGTTCTTTTTATTCTTATTCTTCTTCTTATTATTATTATTGTCATTATTATTATTACAACAGTTTTGCTCTTGTCATTATGTAAAATGTTATGAAATCCGCGAAAAACCTTAATGACATTTCCATCAACTATTCTAAAAAAATCAAACTAATTTAGACTGTCACGAAATATTACATTTACAATGGAAGAAAAATGCGTTCGCGACGAAAAACTACCCTCATTTCATTTGATTCTACACAAACTTCGCCTGTCTATTTTTACGGTGGCTTTTATTGCCTCAGTATTCGTGTGTCCTTTCAATGCGATTATGTTCGAGTCAGGCTATCGTTAGCATCCGAAACTGAGTGTTTCATAGAATGCAAGTCAAAAATTTTTACCTGTTAACTCTTTTAGGAGAAAAAAATGTTAGTCTTCAGCTAAAAAGAATCGTGCAACGCATCAACCATTGAAAAGCCGCAGTTTGCGTGTTCAAAATTAATGGTTCGCCGGTGGAATCAATGTAATAAAGACGCGTGTACATTTTATACGAACAAGGCAAACTATACCCTTGAACAAATGAAGCAATAATGGTCTTTGCCGAAAATTTGTCTAGTGTGTTAAACTGCAAACAACTCCATTACTCGATACAATTGTATCAATAGAAAACCAACGGTACTTTTGAGTGCAATGTTTTAGAATATCAGCTGAGCAACAACGAGTCGGTGCAATAATTAATTAAAAAAAGATTCTTTGATTTGGTAATGGCTCACTCCGTAAATGACCATTTATAAAATGGAAACAAGTGGTTTACAGCCTTTCGCTTCTGGAAATCACTAATTCAAACTAACTGAATTCTGATATTGAGGGATCTATTCTCTTGATATATTTCGAAAAAGAGACATCGGTACAGATATCCGTAACAACAACCAAAAGAACAGTGCAGTTCCTGTACGTTCTCGTCTAGGTGCATGACTATAAATCGTGTTTAGTAAAACAAGAGTAAAACTCCATGGGGAATTAATATTATTTTTGAAACCACGCACAATTGAAACAAAATCTGCCAGCCTTTAAATATGTCCTTTCTTCATTGCTTAAGGCTGTCCTGTTTCACAAGTAAATTATTTTAAATTTCAGTTAAAAATTTTTGTCAAGTATTTTGCTTACGATTAATTTATTTCTCGGTCAGACAAATTATATATATAAATATATAATTCCAGGTGAAAAGGACTCAAGTTTTTTTTTATTTTGAGTGCTTTGGCATTTATTTTATTATAAACAGTGCTCAATATAATGAGTATTATAGAGCCTAATATAATTATACGAAAAACTATTTATTATTAAATCCCTTGAGAATAAAAATTTATTAAATAAACGCAACGAAATAAATGTCATATGTAGACATTGTAAATTATTTACATTAGAAAATGGATAAAATCTAAATGAAATAACATGCATATAACTAACAAGTACATAAGAAAAATAATCACTGACGAATTAGGTAAAAATGAATTAGAACATAGAATTATTTCTTTAAAAGTAATACAACTGAAAGGAAAGAAGGGAAAAGGATAAGATTAGGTTAAAGGCAGGGAAAAGAAACAAGGGAAGGGTAGGATGAGGGGGAAAAAGGGAAAAAAGGAAAAAAGAGAAAAAGTTGGTTAGTATGTATTTTTGGGGCCAAATCCTAAAGTGATTCTACATTCTGATTAGCCACAAAAAACACCGACATATATACACAGGAAACCAAAGTTTTTGTCATTTAAATGTAAATCATCTGCACAACTACCATCAACATTGCCTGATGATGAGAATCTCGAAACATAGAAATTTCCGTGTCGCAATGTACAAGTGATGCATAACTATATATATATTTATATATATATATGTGTGTGTGTGTGTGTGTGTGTGTGCGCGTGCGTTTGTAAACACAGTCACTGATTATATTTATTGTTTCTTTAGTACATATATATATATATATGTGTGTACTAAAGAAACAATAAATATAATCAGTGACTGTGTTTACAAACGCACGCGCACACACACACATGCACACACACACACACACACACACACACACACACACACACACACACACACACACACACATATATATATATATATATATACGCTCTCACACCCTGATTGAGCACTCTGATGGAATGGTAGACTTTGAAAACAGTAGCTACTCTGGCATCTACGCATCGTTCATTCAGCAATGAATTAGAACACTCTCAGCTATTGGGCGTGTATAATGATAATATACACGCTAAAATGTCTGCCGTCTTCTACCGAGCGCTCAGAGGTAGAATCGCCCACTGACGCCAATTCAGTCGGGTTTCCTTCCTGGGTAAAAGGCAATCGGCTGTCTAACCCTACTGAAGAGCTGTGATACAGCGAAACAGATCTGTCTGCGGATACATATATATATATATATATATATACATATATATATATATATATATATATATATATATATATATATATATATACAGGGTGTTGCAGCGAAATCCGACATTTTATTAAAAAAAAACGAAATATTCGTGAAAGCGTACGTTTGTAAAAATTACATGTCCCCCTCAAAGTTTGACGGGGTAGCTTCAGGCTCGGAGAATTCATGCCATTCCTTTAGTCAGTGTCAAATGATCGTAATTGAGAACTTGACCAACATATGCAGAGAGTGATGCATAGATGCAAGAGAAACTTCCCTAAATATTAATCACTGCCAGTTATGCTTCATACACCTAAACGCATTTTATCGACATATGCATGAGTATATATGACATTTTAGTACAATCATAGGTGTAGTTAATATCATCAGAATAATATACAGAAAAACAACAACATCATGAAATAAATCAGGCATTGGCCTCTAAGTGATCCGCAGACAGATCTGCCTCGCTGCATCACAGCTCATCAGTACGGTTAGACTCCGACTGCTTTTTAACGCAGGATTGAAACCCGACCGAACTGGCGTCAGTCGGCGATTCTACCTCTGGTCTATGGGCGTTCGGTGGCAGAAGGCAAACCTTTTAGCGCGTATATTATCATTATACGCGCCCAATAGCCAGAGTGATCTAATTCATTTAACTGAATGAGCGATGCGTATATGCCAGAGTAGCTACTGTTTTTCAAAGTCTGCCATTCCTCCAGAGTGCTCAATCAGGGTGTGAGTGCGTAAATATTGTCATCCGCAGACAAATCTGCCTCGCTGCATCACTGCTCATCAGTACGGTTAGACTCCGACTGCTTTAGATTTTTTAATAGATAGATAGATAGATAGATAGATAAAGAATGTCTGAAATAGATAGATAGATAGATAGATAGATAGATAGATAGATAGATAGATAGATAGATAAGAAATCATACAAAAAGTGACAGGCATGAACACACACATACACACACAGACATATATATACATACACAGATAGATAGATAGATAGATAGATAGATAGATAGATAGATAGATAGATAGATAGATAGATATTAAGAGATTAATGCATTAATATGAAATCACAGATGACTAGAGCATTTAGAATTTCATTGTTTTCTCATTTCAACTCATGGATCATTGATTTCGATCGTTAGTTACAGTAATCATCTTCAAATAAGGGCTGTTATATTCTCACAAACATTATAATGACAATTCTGTCAAGAAGTCATTGTTAAAGTAGCAGTGTGTAAGATCCTCGTTCGAATAGATTATCAAATCATGGCCCTCTCCAACTTTCTGTCTTTTATTGCTCTAAGTAACTTTTTACCTTTTTACCATACCGTGTATTGCGAGTCATTTACACAAACCCGTTAAATAGGTTATATGATATTCATCCTGATATTCTTGCCTTTATTATGTCTTGTGAGTGTTATATTCTTCAGGCTCATTTTCCACGATCTATTTTATACTATCAAAGTATCCCTTTTTACTTTAGAAATTATTCTTGTTCCTATTTTATTCTTCCCCTTATGCTTTTCGTATTTATCATTAGAACCAAATCTTTGTCATTTTCTTTCTGGAAATAAACTGAATGAAATATACATGTACATGCTGTTGTGGATCTTTGTCGCCAATTTGTTGTGGTGTCGATGTGGCGAAACTTCAATGCAATGTTGTAGTAACCGGTTTGGTCGGAAGTAAGACAAGGAATACAGAAAGTTGGTTCAAAACCGTGTATTAGTATAACAAGAACAATATATACAAAGTAAGTGTTAGTAATAAGTAAACAGAAATAAGTAAGTCCGAACGGTATAATTACGCTGCTTATTGCCCGAGTAGTTGTTGGCTTTAACTGCGTACTAGCTGTCGTACTAACGGTATTTATTTCCCTTCCCACTTAAAACATAACGTGGCACAAGGCCTTTTTAATGTGGGTAATCCGGACCACATAGCCCGTGCAAAAATTCTCTGATTTTCTCCAGACTAGACCCTACTCTTCAGCAGCGCCTAGACTGGGTTATGACTCTCCGCCCGAAGTCAGAGAGTTCGACAATGCGCACGGCAGAAATTATCGTACTAACTGCCGTCCTTAACTGCCACGCATGTAATTATATATATGAAGAGGAAGTGTTCATTTCTCCTAAGGAGGGCACCATAACGGATGCGAGATTTGATTTTGTTTTAAAACAGCTTCAACATATTTTTGTATAAATTACAAAAAAAAAAAAAAATGAATGTATGGTCATCAGTTAAAAGATGCCAACTACAGGCCGGGGATACTAATATCAAGCAGGAACAGATATTTAAATACCAGGGAAATGTTTTAACAAAGGACAGTAAGTGAGACACTGAGATCCGGAGGCATACGGGCATGGCTAAGGATGCATTCCAGAATATGTGCAGAATGTTGAGAGATAATAAAAATTCTCTGGAAACAAAGAAGAGAGTACTAGATTGTTATGTGATGTCTGTTTTTCAATGCTGGACAATCTCATCAAAAATGAGGAAAAGATGAGGTAAGTTAATGAACGACGGAAAAACATTTTAGTGGCAACTTCAGTTCCAAGAGTGAACTTCTTCAGGTTAACATTTTTAAGGGTTTCAGCTTTACACACACACACACACACACACACACACACACACACACACACACACAGAGGGAATATATTTTAGGGTCAGTCAGTTAAGTGCCATACGTGATACACGATTTGGACGGATTAATACCTTTCCTTAGTGTATTTGTGCGTAAGCGAATGCAACAAATTTAACAGGAATTTGAACTCGGCTCAACGATTTTTCATTCCGATTCGATATCCACTGCACCACAACGCACATTTCAGGGTATAAATAAATAATAAAAAACAAACAAATAAAAAACGCCGATTAAAAGCACAGGAACGCTAGAAATAGTTTTAAAAATTATCCCAGCTGTAAATAATTACGGTTATTTCTGATTAACTTATTGTTAACACTAATCTCAGTACAATGGATATCAAATTATAAAATTTCCAACACTTTAGAAACAGTATTAACTGCCGTGTCTCTCTATATCTTTAACGTTTCAATGCAAACTGATATTGTCTTTTGCTGCATTTCTTCGCATTTTATTTTTAAATACAAAACTGATTCCTTCAATAAGGCATTAGAAGTCTGAAAAAACTACTTCTCTGAACGAAACGCGTCACTAATAAGTTTTTCATGCTGTCATTCATGTGTTTAGGTATTAACATTTTATACCATATCGTTCATATGCAATGAATGCAGACTTATTAAAATGCATATAATAAAAAAAAGAAACAATTCATTATGAAAATAGAGGCAACAAAATAATATTTATTACCGTAAAATGGTAATACCGAAATACAATAACGATTAAAAACTGCTCAACCGTTTCAGGTGTTTTCGGTCATTGTTATATTTCGGTATAACCATTTTAAGGTAATATATATTAAATGTTTTTAATTTTGATGGTTAAATTTCGGTATTACCATTTAAAATATACATTAACCGGTTTCGACATTATCATTTTGCTGTAATATATATTAACTATTTTTAGTCTTAATTATATTCCGGGTTACCATTTTACAGTGATGGATATTAACAGGGTTAATTGTTTGTAATCGTTAATATCTTTCAGTATGAACATTTTACGGTAAAACATATTAAACGGTTTAATTGTTTTTAACCGTTATTGTATTTCGGTATTACCATTTTACAGTAATATACATTTTTTATTACCCAGGTCTTTTGATATAAATTATGTTTTACTATGAAATGCATTGCGGTATGTTTGATTTTATTGCTCTAAGAAAATTTTGTATGCTTGAAAAAATTTGTATATCTGTAATCAGAAACATTGAAAGGGTAAAAAAAACAATCACCAGAATTTTTTGTTGGTTTTAATCAAATGTGTGCAAGTTAATATATATATAGCAGGATTCGAATCTGTGACCCATATCCACATAGGGGAAGCTACCATGTGATCTTAGACCTCTCGACCACGAATGAGCATTAGTCTAAACGAGGTTTCAATCAAGCCTATATAACACAGTTTTCGATTTATCGCAAATATATATATATATATATATATATATATATATATATATATATATTGTTCTCCTCATATTTCTTGCCATGTTTACGACGTTTCGGTCGTTGTACACTCTGGTTTTATTCAGATGCTAGAGATTTCGAACTGAATTCTTTATTTCGATTACTGGGGTATATTATTCTCATTCAATGTGCAATGCCACTTCCGTGTGTCATGTAGTTATCTTTCTTTAACTAAACTCTTTTAGTTATTTATCCGGACAGTGTAAATAATGTAAATCTCAGAAGTATAGAAAAATACCTTTTTTTTCTAACGAAATCTTTTCGTTTCTCAGCACTTTGCTTAGCTCTAGGAATACATCTTTCGCTCGTCCTGCTAAGGTCCTGATATTAGTGCCTCATTTTGTATCTATGTTAAAACGCTTCCCAGGTATTTTGCACCTACTTATGCGAATATGGCCAGTTTGTACTTTGCAACTTTTTAAAAAATTTTTTTCTCTCGATCCTACAATTTTCTTTCCAAGCCGGCCATAAACAGAGTGTCATATGCGTATTTAATATTGTTATTGTCATGGTGGTATCACCCAATTCAACGGATTGAACTCTTCCAACAACTACATATACTTCCCCTCACAAGAGGTGGTAGCAGAAGAGAGATAGGCAGAGATACGCTGAGATAGGCAGAGAGAAGAGCAGCGATAGGCAGAGCGATGGGCAGAGATATAGGAGAGACAGAGGGAGATAACCAAGGCTGCTACCGTAACTATCATTGCGAGTCCCAGTTCAAGTATTACTACCTAACCCAAATTTATTGTTCTACTAACAGAGTTTCAAGTAATTGAATTTTGCTGTGTTTAATATATAAATCGTTATTTCCTGTTTTGTTATTTCTTGTTGGACTCTTAACCGGGTCTACGACAGTTATGATTACGCCCCCGATAATAAATCCTGGTAAGACTCCAGCATACTTAGGGTAGCCTTGCTGTAGACGTTCAGTAAAAAATTAAGAATAAACAATTACGTTTGAAGAACTACATTTTCATTGGTTCGTGTATTGGCGAATCAGCAACTAACGAAAAATGAGATTTCCAGGTGAAAAATAGATGTTTATCCCTCTAAAAGAACTTTCACTGCATAAAGTATGTTTCTACAATTCATTCTATTAATAAAATCACCGTTTCCGTCACTGACAAGTTGTCAGCAGAATTATTACAATTCTGTTTATTACTAAGCGAAATACATTCTGCTGATGAAAAGAATGCTGATTACATTTTTAGCATGGAACAGAAATAGTGCGACTTTGGTGCATTGGCTTGGGTAATAGCGTGCAGAGTAACGCAGTGACACAACTGATACTGGGATTGCGAAATAACGTTAGCAATCTGTCATCTTTTTTAAAGTTCTTACGAATTTTGTCCATTTCTCAGTAGATTGTTTAGTATTTGAAATGCTTTTTTCTAGGCCAATGCGCGTTTAATTCTCGGTGTCGTGTTTTACATCTTTTGTTCCAATGCTTTGAAGATATTTGAAATTTTCGATCAGCTTGGTGTTTATATATTCAATTCGTAACTCAAACTTTTATCTGTTCATGAATTTTAAACTTTTATTCATTATTTATACCTCGTCAAAACAACCTATTTCCCACCTTCGTCTTTGTCTGCATCACTTTTCTAGCCCCATTTTAATAATCCAAGTTCTTTACCATATAATATTACAAAGTTTTCTTTGTCATAAAGTTCAACTGAGTTCCGCTTAGAAAGACCAGATACTACAAACAAAAATAAAAAATATACACCCTTAAGTAAATTAATTGCAACAGCTGTTTTAGTTTTTTTCTAAAACTTTTCTTTTTGGTCAATTTTAGAAACATTTTAGTGACAGGGTGTAATCGATTTCTATTTTTGGCTCAGATTAGATCATTTGCAGTGTGCAGTAATATAAATCTGTTTTCGGGGTTGCTGATGAATTTTTTTGATTTTGAAAAATATTATGTCATCCGTGATTTCATCAAATTTTTAACACGCCGAGACACCATTGTCTCAACTGTCGATTAGTTATCCTATGGCTATTGTCTGCAGTGCACCTTACTCCAAGGAAGCGTACGAAAACTGTAACACTGTACGAACACACTGGCAAACCTTACAAAGAAATCGTTGATATTGTTTCAACTGTCAGTCGAGTCCTCAAGATGAACGAAAAAAAACTTCATCAGTCCGAAACCTAAGGGAAAATGCAGTCGGAAAAGAAAAACGACAGGGCACGACGTATACGTGATCAAGGAAAGTTTTCGTTTTGTTTCAATTAATTTCCACAAGGGTGTACTTTACGTAGAATTGCAAAACAACTTAGAGGTATTTCTGTTATTAAAAAGCGTCAATTTTTTTAAATAATGATATCTTTATGAGAAAATATATACGATAAAAGATTTAAAACATTCTAAAAAAATAAAATAAACATTTCGAACCCTGAATGATGCAAGATAATGTAATTTATCTTATTCATTTAAGCCGAATAATTCTTCTAGACATTTTGGGGGAAGCAGTTTCAAAGTTTTTCTGTCTACAACCCAACGTAAATATTGGCATTTGTTTATGTCGGTGTGATCTTCTCAAACGTCTGACGCAATGACATGAAAATAATTCAACACTTAAACTAATCTTTCTTTTAAAAAACATCTTAGCATAGGGCTAATCTTTTTCGTTGATTTTCTTTTGATAAAAAGAAAAAACATTCCAAGCATGAGTATTCAATTTTAATATAAACACTAGTTGAGGTTATTATCTTTCGTTAAATATTTTATAAACAAGTTATATAGTCTTCTTCACCATAAACTTTTGATGTAATCTGCATAATTTTCTCATAATCATTTCTATATCAAAAGTTTTATCATTTCATTTCTGAAGTGGAACATTTAAAGATTAGGAAAAAACTCGTATTTTTCATATTTTCAATTATTTTACTAAACATTTAATTTAACACTGCTTACGTTTATCAGCACCTGGAGATAAGATGCAAAGAATATTAAGAATTACATTATTCTCAAAACTAGAATGAAATTCCGTTTTTATCAAAACTAGTTGTTTATTTTATCTACTATAAAATAATTTTATAATAATATAATTTTAATTTTACTATAAAATTTTATCTATGCTATATAATATATGAATTAGTTTCATACAAAAAATCAATAAAACGATTGAAAATCATATTAAAATCATTCGTATTATGTTTATAATATCTACCATTAAATCTGAAGTATTTAAAAGAACGTTTTAGATTTAACAATGCAATTTAAAGCCTTAAAATAATTTGTATTATGTTTATAACTAGCATTAAATGTTAAATACTTAAAATCACTTTTGTGCATTTTAGTCATTTCTGTAGTAAACTCATTTTTGCACATTTTTCATTATTTTATTATAGCGAAAACGTTAACAATGCAAAACTATAGTAAAATTTTTAAAATCATGTGTATTCTGTTTATAATAAATAGCATTAAATTTTAAATTACATCTATTTAATTTATCTCTATTAGCAAACACATTTACAATGCAAGTTTATTAAAAACTAGTAAAAATTTTAATAAAAAAAGCATTGCTATTCCTTTTCTAACATACATATTATAGATTTATAATAAAATACTTTAATCAGTAAAGATTGTCTTCATTACTGAACAATCAAAATTGCTTTTTTCTAACCTTAAGTGTCTTTTAATAAAATATTTCTGTAATAAAACACACGTTTGCATTATACATATAAGATCGCTTTTCTACTCGAGATAGATTTCTAACCACTGAATATTTTTCATATGCACTTTTATTTAAAAATAAATCAGCTGATTTTTGTACCCTTATTCTCTGGATGCTTTTGATGAAAATGTACTAATGTTTAAATATCTTCAATATTTTAAATAAAATAAATATTAAAGAAATCTTATGATGCCTTTTTATAATATTATATTTATTATCAATTCAAGCAGACAGTTAAGTGCCATACGTGATACACGCTTTGGATGATGATGTCTAGAAAGAGACATGACTGACTAGACAGAAGATTATCCTGCAGTAGGTTGTCATTGTTTACTGGGGTGGACTGGTTGCCAGACATCTGTCCTATTATTTAACACATAACTGGAGGGAAGAGACATATTAATTACTACCTTTTCTAAATGTATTTGTGTGTAAGTGAATGCAAGGTATTCAACTGCAATACGATTTGTCATTCCGCGTCGATATCTAATGCACCACAATGCACATATTTAAATTTATTTATAAACAGAACTTTGTATGTGTGTGTGTGCGTCTGTGTGTGTGCGTCAGTTACCTATAGACATTTGATATCGATACCAGGAAATCAAAATTTTACTTACATCCATTCATTTTTCTTTCAGTCTACGGTTTCGCTTTAACTGGAAACAACTATTTCTTTTTAGTCTTTCGTGCCAACGTCCAAAGAGTATGAGCTCCAGTACCATGGATTAGTTTTAAAGCTTTCATTACACCCTATCAACGCCGGGCTATACTGCTAGTCAATTATAGAAGGGAAAAAACAAAATATATTTTTCAGGAAATAATGCCCTACTCCCGCTAAACCCCATCGCTTCCAGTGTAGCATAGGCCATCGACGACCTCTCGTCATCGTCGATGCTTTTTAATTTGTCTTATTTACAAGTAGAGGTGTTGACCTATGAGATGAGACCTATTTATGAATCTCGTAGCATGGGTAAATTCATGTGGTTAGGGCACCAGGGCAAGAAGTTTGTCGGATCAGAAGTCGTTATAATATTTCTAGAAAAGATAGAGAGAAGATGGCGGGGAATGTCAATCTGCAATTGATAAGCAATCTCTGAAAACACTAGTCTAACAAAACCCCTGTCAAAGTATCAGAGAAATTTCTCGGATAATGAGTGGCAGAATTTCAGCAATATCGAACCTTCTCGATGAATTTGGCAAGGTGTTGAAAGTCGGGATGTGCGTTGTGGTCCAGTGGATATCGGCTCGGAACGAGAAATCGGGGAGCCGAGTTCGAATTCCAGTTGAATTCATTGCATTCACTTACGCGCAAATACCCTTGGGAAAGGTATTAATCCGTCTCTTCCCTCCAGTTATGGGTTAAATAACAGTACAGATTGGGTTCTATAGCCTTAGCCGGCAGAAAGCAATGGCAACCTACTGCGGGATAATCATCTGCCCTGTCTTTCGAGACATGATCGCCCAAGCGTGTTTCACGTATGGCACTTAACTGACTGATTGTTGAAAGTCGATAAAGGACTTCCAAATAAAGTCAGTGAACGTCAGAGATTTCGATATTTTGCAGTGTGCCTGATGCTGCATTTAAGGAATCCGAACAATTCATTTCGTGATAGGATAGAGATTTTTTGGTGAGAAATCCTTCATTTACGACCTATTTTACCAAAATGCCACTGTAGAAGCTCATCGACTTGGGATAAAAGACTGTGCCACATTCACTGTTTTTCCCTGATCTTTAGCCCACTTACCACCAGTTTTTCAAACATCTTGAAAACTTTCAAAGCTAAAATTCGTTCTATTTCAAAGAAGATGCAGAAACTGCCTTCAAAGATTTACTGACGCCTAAACATTTAGAATTCTATCGCAAATACATAAATAAATTTGTAACTCGATGACAGAAACGTATAGCTGTCCAAGGCTCCTATTTGGACTGATTTAAACACTGTTTAAATACATTATTTCAGTAATAAAAGTTGATCCTAAAATATATTACTTTCCGAACAAGGTAATATAAAGGAAAAATAAAAGCTCGTAAACAGTGAGAGAAAATACCATTGCAGTACATCTTTTCAGTTTAATTAAGATTTAATACAGATTTAATATTTACAGTAAATGATCAGATTTCGAAAACCTTGAAGCTGCCTTGTGGGTGATGATTTATTTTCGGGCTTACAACCAGTTTCTCCACAAACGCAATATTGCAAGATTTACGCTATACCGTCGCTATTTCTCCTCAAAAGCTACCTTTCTCTATCCACATGATTGAATCACTCTCATTCTCCCCGTATTCATTAAGTTAAGAAGGGCGTTTCACTCAGAATTCTTATAATGAACCGCTACTTTATTTAATAGAGTCACACGTGATTGCTTCTCAGAATACTACAATCTTGACTTCTTTTAGTCTCGGGTCAAAAGATATGTATCGACGATATCCTCACGATAGTTTTAGTGGCCCTTAGGCTTTATATTGGTGGACTTTCGTGAAAAAGAAAAGTTTCTAAAGACAGGTCATATCAACAATAGTTAAGCATTAATTTAATGTACTGCATATATTCTTTGTGTTCGGCACTTCGATGTGGTGTAATAGTTAACAAATATGTCTCGTGAATTCAATTACAACCAAGTAGTGAGTTTGATTCTCACCGGGTGGTCCGGACTTTAGGTTTTGCGCTACATTTAAGCTACCCTTAGAAAATAATCTCGAGCATTTCGACGTGGTCTAATACATCGTAAACTGTATTTACAAATGAGTAGTACGTTAGATCCTCAATAGGTGTTCCAAAATTTTCGTCTTTGTTTCACAATTAATCTCCGCTTAGAAACACGCCATATATATCTTGAGTCATAAACAAAGCCTGTGCATTTTCTTCCACCAGAAAAAAACTTGGAAGCCTTTGTTGTTATGGCGGGGTCACATACTAAAATATTTCTTTCGTTCATGTTATTCAAATTTTTGGTGTTTTTTACCTCTTCACAACAAATTTATATTTTTTAAAGGAACTTACATTGCAAACAACCTGCTCAGCAAAATGATGTATAAAAGCAAGTGATAGTACTCTAATATTATGAAAAGAAAAATATTTTAGTGATGGGACGGGCATATTGGAGATCTCTTCCATGACAAGAGAGAGCAACCAACGATACACGAAAATACGAATGGACCAGAAATATTAAAAACCGAAGTAGAATCGGCAAGGACCAAATTGAAGAAAAACATAGAACCAGGAACAGACGGAATTGTAACAGAGATACTGGTTTCCTCAGAAGCCTTTGGGGTAGACACTCTCAGAAATAATAAATCAAATCTACAACAGCGGCAATATATAAAGGAACTAAGCAGATCAGTTTTCATAGCACCACCTAAAAAGTCAGGTGCAAGAGAATGTGAAATCCCCTGAACAATCAGCTCAAGGAGCCACATAACAAAACTCATCATCCTGATTCTGATGAACAGATTGCGCAGCAAAATCGGCCCAGAGATAGAACAAGAACATTGTGGGTTCGTTAAAGACACCGGAACGAGGAATGCTATCTGAACGAGCAATACAAATGCAGAAGGACCTTTATCTGTGCTGTATATACGCAAAGGCATTCAACAAATACGTCACAAAGACTTGATAGAGATGCTCGACAACCTCGGCATTTTCGGAAAAGGCGTTAGGATAATCAAGAATCTATATTGGCAGCAAACCACTTGTGTACGGATAGGAAGTGAACTCAGCAGGTATACAAAAATGGAAAGTGGCATAAGACAAAGATCTATTCAACCAGATTTATTTAATTTGTACAGCGAAGCAGTTATGAGGGAAATAAAAGCCACATTGGCGGCCACAATTTTAACAATATAAAATACGCGAATGACAGGGTGCCGATAGACACGGAAAGAAAAATGCAGGTCCCTTCTTCTCGCTTATTCTATTTAGTAAAAGGAAGCAAGAAGAAAGGGCTGAGCATAAACTATAAAAATAACTGAATATATAGTCATGAGCAAAAACTAAAGCCCGAAATAAGTCGGAGAAACTAAATTAAAGCAAGAAATTTTAACACCTGGTATATGTTCTGACAGAACATGGAAAGTGCAACATGGACATCTAAAGAATCATTGGCATAGCCAGAGACGCATTTCAAAAGCTAATCAGATTACTGAGAGACAAGAAAAAATCTCATTGGAAACAAAGAGTGCTAGATCGCTATGTGATATCTCTCTTTCTGTATGAAATGAATGTTGGACAATCTCATCATTTGGCTAGAGGGAGCAGAAATGTGGTTTTACAGAAGGATGCTGAGGATACCATGGACGGAGCATTTATGCAACGATGAGGTGTGTGAGAGGATGCAAGCAAGAAGAAAACTCATATTTAACATCAGGAAGAGACAGATGAGATTCCTGAGACAATGAGGAAGGAGGGTCTGAAGATTTTAATACTCATAGGAGGGATAGAGGTAAGGAGAGACAGAGGAAAGCAGAGTGACACCTACTTGTTAGATCTGAGCAAATGGATGGCGGAGCGGGGCTTAGAAGTGATAGCAAGAGAAAATATATTGAGAACCACAAGAGACAGAGCCAAGTGGGAGTCCATGATTGCCTACGTTCTAAAGACACACGGCACATGAAGCAGAAGATGGTTTTCAGACACTTTTTATTTCATTTATAAATTTATCCGTACATATTTTGAAAAAAAAACTATAATAAATAAAAACATGCCACAACAAAGGATTAGTTAACCATTGCTAAATGCTTACAAAATCGATTAACTTTCATACGTTAGAACCATAAGCGATGTTTATCTAATCTAAGCTTATTTATAAATGGAACTTTGTGTGTGCGAATGTGTCTGTGTGTGTGTGTGTCCGTTACCTATAGACTCCGAAACGACTGAACCGATTTTCTTGAAAATTTACACAGTTGTACTATAAGCGTCTGCGAGTGTTCTTAGCAAGGTCTTGTGTCGTGGTAGGTACCCCCGATAAATATCGAAAATCGATAATCGAAAAAATCGTGTTATAGAAAGAGTGGTCCGATTTTAATCAAATTAAATACATTCATAGACAAAGACAAGAAACGATATTCAGAAGTTTCAAGGTCGCAGTTCTATCCATGGGTGACTTATTTGACTCTGATATTGGAAATCGATACCCCGATATCCTACCGGGTCTGATCAAAATATTTTAGTTTAGTTTTTGCTTCGGGTTTGGCTCTAAGTCGGTATAATTTTAGTTCTTAGTCCCAGCCATGATACCATTTACTCAGAGGACTTATATAGCCTTCAAAATTCAGTTTACAACGAAAAAGACTTATTTGATATCGATACCAGGAAATCAAAATTTGACTTACATCCATTCATTTTTCTTTCAGTCTACTATTTCGTTTTAACTGGAAACAACTATTGCTTTTTAGTCGTTCGTGCCAACGTCCAAAGTGTCTGAGCTCCAGGACCATGGATTAGTTTTAAAGCTTTCATTACACCCGATCAACGCCGGGCTATACTGCTAATAATCTTTTAAAATATATAATTTCTAACGAAATTGTGAATAATTCTGAAAAAAATCGATAACATCAAAGTAATTCATTGAATAACTTTTTCTTTCATTCGATTTCGATTACAGCATTAATTAAGTTGTCATTTGTGAAAATGTCACGTTGTTATCTGGAATCGAAATCCCGTGGGCAGCGCGAATAAGGCAATACATTCCAGATGCTGGTATTAACCGCCATTTCTGCCTTCGTTACCGTCAGTATTTACCACAAGGGGACGCTGCTATCATGAATATTTGATGCTGATGTCATGTCTTCGGATTCACTGGCTTCCAAAAAGGCTACGTCTGCATGCAACATTTAATCAAATTCAATCGATCTTATGAGTTAGACTATTACATTATACCCTGCGTATTTGTCTATCTTCAGCAATTTCGGTTAACGCTGAAGCTAACGAGGAGAATAAAATCAGATAATGAAGATTAGCGCCGTTGTCCCGAAGAAAATTTCAGCGTCAGATTATTTTAATCTGCCTATATATTGGATTTATTTGCAAAACCAGACGACTTTCGACATTTGTAAACACTTCAACAATGGACAATAAAACAGTGCAATTTTATCAAACTCTTTTTTGCATTCACTCTGACACTTCTCTCCTTATCTCTCTCTCTCTCTCTTCTTAACGATCTCTCACTTCACTCTCTCTCTCCCCCCCCCCACATATATATATATATATATATATATATATATATTTTAATCATCTCACTCCAAGCAAGGCATTCCACTGCCACTAGTGCGCATGGGGCTACATAGGGGAAGCTAAAGAGAAGGAGTGGTTAGATATAGGGAATGTCAGGAGGAAGGTGACAGATGAGTAAGGATAGCGAGGATGAGGGTTGGGCAGATGGGAAGAGTGTTTGATAGAATGGGAGCAGGTTAGTGTGTTAGGAGGTGTCTATTGACCTTACATTTAAACTCGTGGAGATTGTAGCCGTCGGTGAAGCAATCGTGTGGAAGAGAATTCCACAGTCGGGAAGTGCGAGGAAAGAAAGTTACGGCTGCATTTTATCGGTTTCACTGTAAAAGGGAGGGATCTAGTTGCTAATCTAGTATCTCGTTCAAATACGTATTTAGGGGGCACCAGTGATCTAAGTTCATCGGAGCAGAAGCCGTGAAAGTATTTATAGAAGAGACACAGGGGAGCCACATCGCGCCGGTGGGAGAAAGACTGCAGGCGGTCTGCCAAGTCGGTATCTATCACATTACAGACCCTCCTCTGAACCTTATCGAGAAGCCCGAGGAGAACAGCAGGGGCACCCGACCAGATATGGCAGCCGTATTCAATGCACGGGCGGATGGTAGATTTATAAATGTGCAGGATAGATTTAGACGGAAAAAACTTTCGGGCCCTACACAGAGAACCGACTTTCATAGCAGCGGATTTAGCAATGGATTCGATATAGTCATTCCATTTGAGGTCCGCTGAAAGTGTGAGACCAAGGAGGCGTAGTGTTTTACTCTCTGGGAGGCAAGCCTGGTCCATGCTAATGGGAGGTAGGTGAGATTGTCGATGATGGTTAATTGAGAGTAGCTTCGTTTTAGAAGCATTAAAATTTACTAGCCATTTCTTACCCCAGTCCAATATGGATTGAAGGTCTTTTTCAATCTCGGCTGCGAGGTTAGCTTTGACGCCTACACCAGATTTTTGTATATATATATATATATATATATATATATATAATCGCTTCACTCCAAGAAAGTCAATACTGCTACTGGTAGGCAGGGGGTTATAGAGCGAAAAATGTAAAGGAAAAGAAACTGGGGACAAGTCACCGGGGATGTCTAAGAAAGAACTAGGGAAATTTGGAAATCAAAAAGATAAAAAATGCCAATTGGCGTGGCAATTAAACTTTTTGAGATTGTAGCTGTCAGGGAACCAATTATATGGAAGGCGGAAAGTGCGAAAAAAAACTCATAGAGTAAAAGTGGCGGTTACATTTGACTATATTTACAGTAAATGATGAAAACTAATTGCCAATCTAGTAGTAGGTAAAAAGTTAGTCCGTGCAGAAGTCGTCTCGTCATAATATTTCTAGAAAAGACAAAGAGAAGCCACATCGCGTTAATTGTTGCCTTTTTTTATTTTTTTTTATTTTTCACATGATCGTTATTTTTGTTTTTGTTTTTAGTTTATCGACCAGACAGTATAGTATAATCAGTTGGGCAACCTGTAAAGAAAAAGAGCACCATAACTTAATTCAGTCCGCCAAAAATTTAAAAACAGCATGCTGTACTACTTAGCATTCGCACCGGAATATTAACATTTCAGAGCGCTTGTTTGTCAATTAGAGGATAGTGCAGAAAATTAAGAAAAAGTTGGATGAGTCTAATGGTGTTTACAAAGATACGAAAATACAGAAAACTCATTCTGATCTTTCTTATAAGAAAAGCATTTACGAATATGTTGATGAGATCCTCAGAGTCAACACAAAGGTCTACATACACTGTCTTGAGGATATAGTGCTGCCCTTGGTCAAGTGGGTGTCTGCTAAAAGACCCTATGTCTAGCAACAGAAGTCCGCCCCATGCCACTCATGCAGGGAAATCCAGTCATGGCTCTCAGATAATTTCTGCGATCACATCACATCTAACTCCCCAGACTGCAGCCTCTTTTATCCCGATAAAGAAAAACGCAAAAACACATGGATTGAACAGCAAGAAACACAACCCGAGTCATACACTAAAAAGCAACAAGAAAGGAATTAAAAAGAATCGAACACCTGCACAATAAAAATCAAAATCAAACCAACCGATCACAATCAAGACCATCTCAAAAAATACCAGATCACACGGCGCACACTATAAATAAGAAAAAAAAGACTCCGAAGCAAGAAAACAGCCGCGACGATTGAGGGTAATATAGCAGTGTTCTCACGGAATTCGGCATGAACATGCTCAGTTAAAATTGGCAAATTCTTTGCAGTACAACTCGCTATATATTATTAGCCATCCACATACAAGCCTGTTTTGCTGTATCACAGCTCGTCAGTGTGGATAGACAACAACTTGCTTCCAGCCAGGATCGAAACTCGACCGATTTGGTGCTAGTTGGTTTGCCTACACCCCATGCTATCGGCACATGGCTGAAAGAGGAAATAATTTTAGCGTGTTACATATACATGCGGCGTATACACACGACAGCCACCAGGAGAACTCAATTCATGTCCGAAGAGTAATGCATGAATCGCAGAAGTAACCGCTTTCACAAATTTCCGCTCCAGAGAGCTAAATCGTAATGAGAGCATATTTTATTAGTCATCGACATACAAGCTTGTTTCGCTGAATGACAGTCCATCAGTGTGGGTAAACATCACTTTCTTTCAGCCGGGATTGTAACGCGACGGATTTAGTGTCAGAGTATAGATAACTCTCTAAGCTATCGGCGCATGTCGGAGAAATTGCCAAATGAGTGCTAGTAGTAATGAAACTGAATGCAATGCAATATCACAGAGATATAAATTATATACTAATAGATATTCATGCTTTTTATTCTCGTGGACAACATATAAATGCAGCACCAGAAAATTACAATGTACAGTCCTGCAACCGGCAAGGATGTATATTTACTAACATATTATTTATGCCTCCCTTCAAAACAGTATGAAACTTGTTTAAATGATTACTTGGTATTTAATGTTTATATATATATATATATATATATATATATATTGTATCGAGACAGCAGATAATTTTCTAAACATATACTGTTAAATGTAACAGAAAACGAATGTATATTATGTTTAATCATGAGTCGTTCTTAGCATCAAATTTTGGCTTTACTTTCAGGTGAAAATAAAGAAAAAATTGTCCAGCATTTGGATATTTTTTATTATGCTGTTTCTAAGATTTCTGCTCATATGAGCCATCTTCAGAGAGGTTACAGGGACGTTAGCATAAAGACATCAACTATCAAATATGATTTCATCTTGTGTTGACATAAAACATGGCTATGCAGCGATACAGTCAACGAATAGCAGACGCAGTTCGTAAATTTGTCATGCAGTTCTATGACGTAACACCACGTGAGAGACCAAAATGCTAACATAATCATACGTCTTAATGTAAAGTAATATGTTGTGACCTGATTGAAATATGATTTTATTAAGCTTGGGTTGTTTTGATTTTATATAGATCGTTTCTAATATCTGAGTGTTCTTTTTACTGTGTCTATGTGTGAGTATTATTGTGTTATCGACTAAAATCTGTATAATATTACATATATGGCTATGTTTTTTCTAAGAAATGTTGTTTAATTGTTCAGAAAGGTACCAAGTAAGTCTACGGGAGAGCATGGTTGTAGTAACACCAATATATGTAGTGGGTTTATTGTTAGTACCAGAGGTACAATCTCTGAACTGTCATGTAAATTAATACATTACATTGGTTTTCTGTAGAGGATTTAGTTATGTAGTTGTAGGGTTATTATAGACTATGAGGTCAATTGTTCTAAATTCTTTATAATATATGATGAGCTAAATTTTATTATTATTATAATCATAACTACCAGAAGAGGCTCTAGGCAAGAATAAGAATGATATAACCCAGGGAATGTAATAAAGGTTTCAGTTCAAACGTGAACAGGGCATGGTATATGGGATCCTAGCAGTGAGGATCCAGGCTGGTGACAGTCAGAAATGTAACTCGTCTGAACATCTATAATAGTCAAAAGATGGCAGGATTTTTTCTAAAGAATAAGGATTGTAGGTTATGGTATAATTCATCACCCACAAGGATGATTAAACTCTTTTGAATTCTGTCGAGGCTGAAAAGTGAGGATTGGAAGAATTAGCCCAGATATAGCAGCAATACCTCATTCTTGATCTTTTGATCTTGTAAAGATCTAAACTTATTTATAAATGGAACTTTGTATGTGTGTGTCTGTGTGTGTGTGTATCCGCTACCTATAGACTCCGAAACGGCTGAACCAATTTTCTTGAAAATTTACACAATTGTACTATAAGCGTCTGCGAGTGTTCTTAGATAAGTTTTGTGTCGAGGTACTCCCGATAAATATCGAAAATCGATAATAAAAAAATCGGGTTATAGAAGGAGTGGTCCAATTTTAATCAAATTTGATACTCATAGACAAAGACATAAGAAACGATATTCAGAAGTTTCAAGGTTGCAGTTCTTACAATAATGCAGAAAATTTGATATCGATACCAGGAAATCAAAATTTGACATTCATTTTTCTTTCAGTCTACGGTTTCGCTTTAACTGGAAACAACTATTGTTTTTAGTCTTTCGTGCCAACGTCCAAAGACTCTGAGCTCCAGGACCATGGATTAGTTTTAAAGCGTCCATTATACCCGAGCAACACCGGGCTATAATGCTAGTAAACAATAAATGGCTGGCCAGTCGTATTCGAGGATTCCCTCCTAGTAAGATCACTTGTGTTTGGTCAACTCCCACCTGTGCACAGTTACAGTTTCTTTGAAGAGAGCAACAGTCTGAACACAGTCTGGACTTTCAAACCCTCGGTCACGATGAATTGTGACTTCGAGCTAACCCAACCGTCGACGACTCCTCAAAGAGAGCCGTCTCCCCAGTTTCAAGCTAATGTTGTTGCTTGGGTCAATCCGTGGTGTGGTTTTCAGACACTTTCCAAAGATGATGAACGCTGGAATCGCCAGACCAATAATATCAAGATGTACTCTTCCTGGCAAATCGAGCATGGTAAGATTCGAACCTAGGCTTCATGGTCAGAAAGCGAACGTTCTAACCACTCGGCCATACATACATACACTACCGGCAACAAATGTTTTAAAAGAAATTATGTATTTCTTACTATTTTTCGTATGTATTGCCAAGTGGATAATTCTAAATGAAAATAGAATGTTTCTTTTGTTATTATTACTTTGCCAAATTTAACAAGGCAAGGAAGAAAAGATGAACACGTTCTAATCAACCTAAATTTTCTTCATTCTTTCATTGATGAAACGGCAATATAAGTAATTATTAAATATTTATAAATTCATTTGATGCACATGTTATTGTGCAATATTAACAAAAGAACAATTCTATTTTCATTTACAATTATTCACTTTGCAATAAATACTCAAAAATAGAATGAAATACATCATGTTTTAAAACACTGAGATGGCCTAATAATTTTGGCCGATAGTCTCATTGTTTTACTTTTGAAATATCTAGATGTAACCGTTAGTTCGATTCTAATACATTCTTCACATACACATTTTGAATGCGGAACTCTCTTCCGGTTTCTTGCATCTTTGTTACCTAAAATTTTTAGAATAATTATGGCCACTAGTGTACATACAAAATATTCCACGAATATACATATGAAAATAATTATAATTAATGATATATATATAATAATTAATACCCATGACAAATATCTCCAAAATAAGAAATAAATAAAATAAAAATATACTGTCTCTTTGTATAAAAACATGATAATATCGGTCTGAAACGAACTAAGTGTGCGTGACCATTGAGAAGAGCCTGGAAATCATAACCCAGTTTGACGATAACTTTGTGAGTCAACCTAGGCAGAAACATGTTGATGGTTATGCTAGCACAAATTCATAAGTCATTATGACTGAGGGTCTGAGCTTATTGGCCTTGATAAAATTGTTGAACACGCCAAATTATGAGCTTCCCTTCTCCCTCTCAAAAACTATAACAAAGTTCCGTTCACCAAAATGGAAGTATAAACTACAATGTTGAATAAACACTAATATGTGTGAGCAGGCAACTGTAAAGAAAATTAGCTAACCACCCCTGCAGGCGAGAACACTCGGAAACGAGAAGGCATCCATTATAACATAGCCGCGTGTCTGCATCTTAATGCCAAGCTTTTTAACCACTCGTGACCTTGTGTTAAGACGAAGACAAAATTTACTGAAGAAAAACAAAAACAAGCTAAAGAAAACCTAAAATGGAAAGTTATCGGACACTTAAAAATGAGGAAAGAAGCCATTCTAAAAGTTTATTTTATTTATTTTTCTAGTTATTGATTTCAAGTTCTTATTTACTTACTTCGAGACTATCGTTTCAATTATATCTTTCGTCACACACCTCAAAGCGAAATGATGAAACTAATATAAACAAAAATAGAAAAATATAAGAAAATGAATATCTTTTTTCGTGAAGTAGAGTAGAATATTTAAATCATTTTGTGCCCAAGAGAGTCAGCTATTATTACTAAAGTCTCTCAAAACCACTCTTTAAACTAGATCATCCTCCATATTGAAATTGCAAAGGCCCAAGGAATATTTTCACGACCACTTCAATATGATATTTGCATTTATTTTTTCTTCATATCGGTGAATTCTTTTTATAGATTTATTTCTGGCATTTTATTTGTACATTGCTACAACATATATATATATATATATATATATATATATATATATATATTGTAGCAATATATATATAGCGTCAATGAAAAATTAAATACCCGAAATAAATCGCTACAAAAATCAATATATAAATATACATATATATATATATATATATATATATATATATATATATATATATATATATATATGTGTCTGTGTATGTGTATGTGTGTGTGTGCGTGTGTGCGTGCGTGTGTGTGTTATTTATTTATAATAATATTTACTTACAACACAATTTATTAAATTTTGTCTTTACTAATATACGTTATTCAGTGTTTGCGCCATTTTTTCCTGCCCAATGAAAAAGAGAGAAGCCATATAAAAGTTTCCATGTTGATAAATTATTTTAACTGTAAGTGCTTTTTTTTTTCTTTAAACATCCTATTTTTTTGCTATCTCTTTACAGTCAATTGCTCATTCTATAGGGACATGTAATAAAAGAACTAAAACAATAATAAGAAGGGTGATAAAGATAATTATAAAATATTAAAATAATAAGGATGAGCATGAAAATATGGAGTTTGAGTTTGATTTTTGTTTAACAGCATATCAACCTCTGTGGGTTATTTAATGCTAAAAAGGTGGGGTTTATGGTATTTTTTTAAAATTCGGTTATAGTGAGAATGTTGATTTAATCAGATTTTAATGAACATTTTTGGTTTTTATTCTTTTTTATTTTAGAAAAATGTCTTCCAATTTTGTAGTAAAAATGTTTTGCTGAGTAGATAGACTAAACTATCGCCCGGTTCACACTCCACCAACGTCTATTGAACAGGTGAAGAGGCTCATCCCTTGTTTCCTGTTTAGGATGTGGTTTCCGGTTTTCTCTTTTCTAATCTTTTCACTCTTACGTAGCCCCATGCATATCAGTGGCGTTACCGCCTTGCTCGGGGTGATATGATTAAAAAAAAAATTTTTTTTTCCTTCAAAAATGTGTTATGGTAACAATTTTTTCTTCAAAAATGTATTGTTGGTAATATTTTTCTTTCGAGAATGTATATTTTTCTATAAAAGTCTATTTTATGTACATATTTCTATAAAAGTCTCTTTGTATAATTTCATAATGTTTTGACCCCAGTTTTGAGTTAACTATTTACCCATAGCTGGGACCCTAACAGGTACTACCACTCCTGGTCAGAGTGGTCATGAAAACAACATCAATTAAGAGGTGGTTCCATGTACCTCACAATCTCCCAATCAGAGGCCTTGCTGCTAGATGCAGTTTACTGTAATGCCCAGGACCAAGGAAAATATTAATAATCATAATAATAATAATCATGGTGACAATATTAATAACAATAATAAGGAGGTAATAACTTTAGCAATACGAATGATGATAATTGGAATAGTAATTATACTAATGTCGAAAGTAATAAGGAAATTATTAATGGTAATAATCGTGATGATGATAATAAAAGTAGTGATAATAATGACATTTATCCGATAATTCGTTTCTTTTTGCCTTATGTTTGTTTTTGTCTTGGTATAATGAGATATACTGAGTGCAAATTTTGCATGTGCTTTTGATAGTAACGTTCAAGATCATTTTAAATATCTTCTTTTTCATGTACCGTGACTTTTCAGGACGTAGGTGATCATGGACATTTGCTTGGCTCTGTCTCTCGCCGTTCTCAATATTTTTTCTTTGGTATCTTTAAATCTCACTCCGCCATCCATTTGCTCAGACGTAACAAGTATATATCACGCCCCTAACCCTTGTCTCTCCTTCTTTTTATCCCACCTGAAAGTATTAAGTTCTCTCAGCTCTACTTCCTCATTGCGTGTCCCAGGAACCTCATATGAGTTTTCTTCTTGTTTGCATTCTTTTCCAACGCCTTATACTTACACACGCGCTCCGTACATGGAATCCACATCATCCTTCTGCAAAACCACATTTCTGCTTCTTCAAGCCTATCTTTCATCCTTCATGAGATCGCTCAGCATTCACTTCCATACAGAAGGTCTGATAGCAATCCAGCACTCTTTTCTTTGTTTTTAATGAGATTTTCCTGTCTTTCAGTACTCTGGTTAGCTTCTGAAATGCATCTTTGGCCATCCCAATGCATCTTTGGATCTCCACGTTGCACTTTCCATCCTCTGAACCTTTTTACTTGTTTTATTTTAGTTTCTCTGAATTGTAGTTGGCATATTGGTCTCCTCTTTTTGCTGATGACCATACATTCAGTTTTCTTTAAGTTTATGCTCAGTCCTTTCATCTCATTTTCTTTTGCTAAATTCTGTAGAAGGTCCTCCATTATCCTTTCCGTGACTGCTATCAGCACCGTATCAGCGGCGTATCTGATATTGTAGAGATTGTGGCCGCCAATAACGAATCCCAGCAAGGCTTTTTTTTTTTTTTTTTTCACCATTGCTTTGTTGTACAGGTTGAAAAGTTCTGGTGAGAAAACGCATCCTTGTCTTAAGCCCCTTTCTATTTTTGTATACATGCTGAGTACACTTTCTATCCGTACACAAACGGTTTGCTGCCAATATAGATTCTTGATTATCCTAACGTCTTTTCCGAAAATGTTGAGGCTGTCGAGCATCTCTATCAAGTCCCTGTGTCGCACCTTTTCGAATGCCTTTGCGTAGTCTATACAGCACAGATAAGGGTCCTTGTGCATTTGCATTGCTCGTTCAGATAGCATTCTGAGCATGAATATCGCATTCCTCGTTCCGGTATTTTTAACAAACCCACAATGTTCTTGTCCTATCTCTGGGCAGATTCAGCTGTGTGCTCTGTTCATCATAGTCCGGATTATGATTGAAATATATTATTTTAAAAAAAGGATTATTTAAGAACAGTTTTATAATTTTTGTTATAGGAGCGCCTTTGTGGGTGTGTACGCGTGCATGAGCGGGACATTTTCGGTTTCAAACATATCAAATGTGTGACGTTTCCTTATTTTTTTCAATCAGCATGTCTTATATTGTGTCCAACATTTTTTGTGATGATAACTAACTTGCTGGAAAACATTTTTGTTTTTGTAACTTCTAATCAGTTTCAAAACACACCAATGGAACAGTTCCTTATTCTCCACTACACACATCACCAAAAAACATTGTGCTCGGAAAAGAAGCAGCTGTTTTGTTGAGGTTTTTCATTATCAAATTGCTTCTTAATATAAATTATATTTTTGTAGAAACATGTGTTTAAGAAAACATACTTCTTATATACGAGTTGATCACCAATTTCTATATTCCCCGAAAATAGTAGGTCTTCTCAAGAAGAATGGATATCTCAATAATGGTCGAAATTGTTTTTTTTTTGTTTTGTTTTTGTTTGTTTTTTTTAATCATTTCACCCCAAGCAAGTTGGTACCGCCACTGATGTGCAGGGGTCTACATAAAAAAGTTGAAGTGTAAAACAAGAAAAGAGTAAAGACAAAGACGAACCAGCTACAGGGAGTGAAAGAGAAAGAGCAAGAGAACTACACAGAAGTAAAGACGGTTGCAAAGATAGAGAGAAAAGAAAAAAAACAAGATGCACGGGGTGATGTGGAAAGTTAAGTGGATAAAAAATGGGACTGGACTTTGCATTTAAATTTTTAGAGGTTTTAGCTGTCAGGAAAGCAAGTATATGGAATGAAGTTCCACAAGCAGGAAGCGTCAGAAAAGAAAATGATGGAATAGAATTGTCGCCTGAATTTAGTAGATTTAACTGCAAAAGCGTGAGACCTTGTTGCCAGTCTGGCTGCCCGAGTAAATTCTTGTGAAAAGGGCCCCCTTGACCAAAGTTCGTCAGAGTAGAAGCCATGAAAATATTAACAGAAGAGATAGAGGGAAGCCACATTCCGCCGATGAGAAAGTGGCTGGTGTCGAGCTGCCAGGTCGGAATCAATCACATTACAAATTGTATATCACTTTATTGAGAAAACACAATATATATATATATATATATATATATATATATATATATATATATATATATAAAATTTTGATAGGAAAACTTAATACGTCATTTTAGATTGGTTTTAAACTATAGCTCATTTCAATGAATTTAATTAGCTCATTTCATCAGACCCTACAATCTTCCTTCCCCCTGGTATAAATTTAAATTTTGTACCAGATGGAAGTAAGATTGTAGGGTCGGATGAAATGAGCCAATTAAGCTGATTGAAATGAGCTATCTTTTATAACCAATCGAAATGACGTGTTGAGTTTTCCTTTATAAATTTCATATCGCTCTGGTTAACAGCCATCGAGCACTTAATGTCCCACTTAATAATTTATAGTAAGGTAATCTGTTACTTAATGTAACAGCCATCGAGCATGGATGTACCACTTAATAATTTATAGTAAGGTAATCTTGTTAGATTATCCTCACCGCTTACGAGCTGGATACCTATGCCTATATATATATATATATATATATATATATATATATATATATATATATGTATATATATATATATATATATGCGTGTGTGTGTGTGTGTAATATTCTTTTTTTCAGTGCCTTCATACACAAACAATGACCTCCTTCATAACCTGCGATAATTAAATCTCTCCCCATAAAAATTTGTATTTTTTTTTTATATCTCCTAGGATTTTAGTTACCTATTTTATTTTTAGGTTTCGGTATAAATCAAATTAAATTATACATTTAATAAATGAAAATCTCACTCTGATTTATAATTCAGTACGGAAAATAAAATTTCAAATCTTGAAACGGTAAGTTCATAACATGCACCTGATGCATCTGATGATTGCCTAGTATATGAAACTACGTGTTTATGCTTTAGATGTAGGATAATATATATGTTTATCAATATATATATATATATATCCGGATGAAGAGAAACAACAAATTTAGAATCCAGAGTTCTCCGGAATTTACTTTTTAAAACTGCCTAGTACAAAAGAGACCGTATTGTTCAATATAACATGGATCGTAGAGTGTTCCAAACCTGTTGGATATTTCTTTTTTTCAATCATATCACCCCGAGCAAGGCGGGAACGTCACTGATGTGCAGGGGGCTACATAGGAGTGAAAAGATTGGAAAAGAGAAAACCGGAAACCGCATCCTAAACAGGAAACAAGGGATGAGCCTCTTCATCTGTTCAATAGACTTGGATGGAGTGTGAACCGGGCGATAGTTTAGTCTATCTACTCCAATTTATTCTATATAATCTTACGTCTCATAATGATACAAATAAAGACGATATTGTTTTATACAGTAATAATGGCATTATGGTTGTGAGGAATTACCCTAATTTTAAAATTGATAACATTAAAAAGTTAATATAAAAACGAAATGTTAAAGTTAATATTAATACTAATATAAAAAGTAAATTTCAAAGATGAGACATTAGATTTAGTAAATGATATATACCACCCATATACAAAACCAAATACAAATCCTTTATATATCCACCCGAACTCTAACCATCCTCCATCCATTATAAATCCATGTACCATCATTTATAGAAGATAGAATTAGTACAAATTCCACAAATAACGATTAAATAAACACAATAATTTTATAATACTGCTTTAAAAATTGTGGATATGAATACGCTGATACTAATTATGTAAAAGAAAATATCGACTCCCAAAGAAAAAATAAAAATAAAAAAATTATTTGGTATGCACCCACTTTCAACGAAATAGTTAGCAGTAAATTATGCCAAAAATCTCTCGCTTTGATAGTGAAAATTTTTCCGAATAATAATTTATTAAGCAAAATTTTCAATAGAAATACATTGAAGCTAAGTTATAGTTGTACTGGTAACATAGAAAAAATTATAAAAAAAATACTAATAACATTTTAAATAAAAATTTAAAACTAAATTTAAAGAAGAATAATTCAGAAACTGAAATCAATAATGTTGCCAAATAAATATGTAACTGTAGAAACCCTATAGAGTGTTCATTGGAATATAAATGACTTAAACAAACTATTGTGTATCAATGTACTATTTCTTCTCATGAAAATCCTGGTAATAAAAAATATGTAAGAAGTACTAAAAATTCGTTTATACGAATGTTTTAGCAGCATATTTTCCTTTTATAATCAGTCAGTTAAGTGCCATACGTGATACACGCTTGGGTGATAATGTCTCGAAAGAGACATGACTGACTGGGCAGAAGATTATCCCGCAGTAGGTTGCCATTGCTTTCTGTGGTAGACTGATTGCCGGCCAAGTCTATAGAACCCAATCTGTCCTGCTATTTAACACATAACTGGAAGGAAGAGACGGATTAATACCTTTCCCAAGGGTATTTGCGCGTAAGTGAATACGATGGATTCAACTGGAATTCGAACTCGGCTCCCCGGTTTCTCGTTCCGAGCCGATATCCACCGTACCACAACACACAACCCCTTTTATAATAAGTACCGTAATTGAACATCTCTATCGAATTATTTTTGGTACTTAAAGTAGCCCTTTCTTTTGATTAGTTAAATTAAACACACCCATATGATCCAAATTGTCTGTCTTCTTTCTTCCATTTAACCCTTTGATAAACAAACGTATTATTTTCTACATTCAAATGTAAATCATTTTTACCAAAGTTATTGAACATTGCCTGATGACGGGATAAAGGCTTTCAACCTTGAAACAGAAATTTACATGCCGCAATGTATATTTAATTAATTTTAAATAAAAAAGCAAATATATTATACATATATTTATATATAAAAAGGATATATATATATATATATATATATATATATATAATAGAACTAGGGGTTGTTTCCAACGCTGGGAATTCGTATAGAAGAAAAAGTGCGTGAACATTGTCGAAATCCTTTTGCTTATATATATATATATATAGTATCTTTGATAATTTTTTAGGGTAATCCGATGAGAACTCAATGTTAGAATTTAACAGAGTATTATAATGAAAATAAATTAGACGGATTTTCAAATCTGTTGGTGATAATTTTTTCATGAATATTCAAAAAGAAAATATTCAATTCCACAGACCGAATTTGTTTACGTAAAGGAATGGTTTAAATTTATCAACATGGAAGGAATAGTGGGAGAACTCAAGTGGAACCATTCAATTGAATCAATAGTTAAATCCACTACTAGGAAGTTTGGGCCACTGTGTCGGACCTAGAAGTTTTTTTTCCGCCTGAGTCCAACTTGCACATACACAAATTAACCATCCGACCCTGCATAGAATATTCTAGTCATATCTGGTCCGGTGCCCCTGTAATTCATCTCAGGGTTCTCGACAGCCTCCAAAGGAGAATCTGTAATGTGATCGGTCCCAACCTGGCAGTCCAACTCCGGCCATTTTCTCACCGGTAGAAAGTGGCTTCTCTGTGTTTATTCTACAAATATTTTTACTTAGCTCACTGATGCCCCCTCTACAAGAATTTTACCCGTGCAACCAGACTGGCAAAAAGGTTCCACTTTTTACAGTTAAATCAACTAAATGCAGCTGTACTTCTACTCCATCAGCTTCCTTTCTCGCACTTCCCCCCTGTGGAACTCTCATCCGTATACTTGCTTCCCGGATAGCTACAATCTCAAATAATTTAAATGCAATGCCAATTTCCATCTTTCGTCCACTTATCGCCAGTCCTTCCCTCTTCCGTTCCCCTTCACCTCGTGTATCTTGTTCTTTACCTTTCTGACTTTACCGTCGCAACTACCTTCACAGTAGTATACCCATCATTCTCTTGCCCTTTGTTCTACACCCCCTGTAACTGGTTTGTGATTTTCTTCGCTTTCCTCATGCTTAAGCATTCACTCTTTTTTTGTGTAGTCCTCTGCGCACCAGTGGCCGTACAGCCTTGCTTGGGGTGAAACGATTTAAAAAAAATAATATAAAAAACTACTAATTCAAATCTTCTAGTTAAAATACTGCCCCTAAAAATGACATCCGCATTTACAAATTAACATTGTATATTTAACTTCCTCTCCAATAAAAAAAATGTTTTCTTTCTTTCTCCTTCTCCACGATTCGTTCCGCCTGAATAAATCTAACCCATTCTTTTTTTTAAACTTCCAATCTGAGGAATTGAAGCTTTTTATAATATCCATAAAATAATGGATCACCAATGGATTTGTAAATTCGTCCGATATATTTTCATTATATATATATATATATATATATATATATATATATATATATATATATAAATGGAACTTTGTGTGTGTATGTCTGTTTCTGTGTGTCTGTTACCTATAGACTCCGAAACGTCTGAACCAATTTTCTTGAAAATTTACACAGTTTTACTATAAGCGTCTGCTAGTTTGCTTAGCTAGGTTTTGTGTCGAGGTACCCCCGATAAATATCGAACATTGATAATCGAAAAAATCTGGTGGTCCGATTTTAATCAAATTTGATACACTCATAGACAAAGACATAAAAAACGATATTCAGAAGTTTCAAGCTTGCAGTTTTTACAATAGGGCAGAAAAGCGATAATATATATATATATATATATATATATATATAAGGCAAGATGTCTGTGTGTGTGCGTCTGTTTATCTGTCTGTATGTCCTTTATACAAATCCACAATTTTTATCCGATTCTCACCAAACTTCACACAAATATTCTTTAGGCTGGGTCCGAGCTCCAGAACCATGGGTTAGTTTTAAAGTTTTCACTACACCCGAGCAACACCGGGCTATACTGATAATATATATATATATATATATATATATATATATATGTGTGTGTGTGTGTTAGAGAAAGAATCTGTGACAAAATGGGATCGTATTTCATCATTTAAGTCTTCGTTGGAGTAAAATAATGTTTACGTTGATGTGGTTACGCATGCGCACGAAGAAAATTGGGACACAGAATTTTTATTTAAATTAGGTTTTTTAAATGTTTTGGGAAAATTGCCAAGCCTATTTGAGTTGGTTTCTTTTTCATTTTCACTTAAGCTTCCAGCAAATTTGTTATTAATTATCCCACATTGTGATGATAGAAGATCCCCCAAGAAAGGTTAAATGTTGTTAGAACATGGAAGCAAATTTACTGTCCACATCTCTTTTGTGCGCATGTGAAGTTACATCAACGTAAACATCGTTTTAATCCGATAATGCCCTTAAGGAAGAAACTCGTTACAGAAAAATGTTTCCCACTTTGTCACAGACTCTTTTCTTTTCTTAAAATTGTTCTTGTTATATAAAAAATTATATGTCTTTTTTCCATATATTAATTATCATTTTGTGAATAGATATATGTGCATGCATATTTACATGTGTGTATTCATATATATAAATATGTTTGTGTGTTTGTGTGTGAGTAGTTGTGGACATGTTAATACGTAGAGACAAGTTCTAATAACTATATTTGTATGTAGCTATATATATATATATATATATATATATATATATATATATACTCATATGGGGACGCATATGTGAAAAGGTTTATAACATTTGTATGTACATAAAATTATATCTGAATATATAATATATAATATGCATATATTTATGTCTAAATTATATTCATATGCTTCCATTTGAATTTATTTTAGTGCATATACTATTTTATATATATATATATATATATATATATATATATATATATACTTTGTTTCGACATTAAACCTTTCAAATATTTTCTTCATTCCTTATTCATTTGTATATATATATATATATATATATATATATATATATATATATATATATAGTATTGAATTATGATATGTTTAGCTCTAAGATTGTTGTTTTTTTCATTAGTTTTACTGGCAAATGATATTTTTGCATCCAGGATTTTCTATAGTAATGTGCTCGATATCGGGGTGGGGATATAAAGAGTTGATGGTTTTAATTCAAATGATTTGTCACTTTAACTGAGCAGGTTCATGCCAACTTCGAAGTTTCGTGGGGACACTGTCATTTGGTGGGGACACCGTCATTTAGTCGGGACACCGTCATGATGTCTTCACTCATCGGGGCTGGGTTTGTTGCAAGTCCTCTGAAGAACATTATCAAGGCAAATCGGCTGAGAATAGTTTTTCTTTCTTGTTTCTTTTTTTTTCATACATGTATCAGAACATTTGAACAGTTTTGAAAGATTTTGTGTCCCAGAAAACATTGTAAGAAAACACTGAAAAATAATATAAAAAGTTTAATCGCACTACCTTGTCAGTCGTTTTTGACAAACCTTATATAAAAGAGTGATTGCTTTACGGCCTACTTACAGAGTCTATATAGTTATTATATATATATATATATATATATATATATATATATATATAAGCATAAGTGTCAGTTCGTAAACGGTGAGGATAATCCAACATGATTACCTTAATATAAAATATTAATTGGTAAATCCATATAGAGAGCTCGATGGGTGTTAACCAGTGCGATATGAAATTTATAAAGGAAAACTCAACACGTCACACTACGGCCAAAATTATTAGGCCACACCAGATTTTTAAGAAATTATGTACTTCATGCTATCTTTAGTATTTATTGCCAAATGAAAATATAATGGTTATTTTGGAATTATTACTTTGCAAAATTTTACAAGGCAAGGAAGCAAAGATGAACTCGTCCGAATAACTCTAAATTTTCTTCATTTTTTCATTGGTGGAACTGCAATGTAGGTAATTATTACATATGTATAAATTCATTTGATGCACATGTTATTGTTCAGTATTAACAAAGGAACTATTCTATTTTCATTCACAATTATTCACTTGGCAATAAATATTAAAAAATAGTATGAAATATATCATTGGGGTTGCCTAATAATTGTGGCGGGCAGTATATATATATATATATATATATTTAATAATAACTAAATAGACTCTGTATGTATGCAGGCCGTAAATTTATACTAAAATAAACCTCCGAAAAAACCATTAACAAACAGAACCTAAATCCGTTACAATCCGGTGTACTAAGACGTCGGATAAATGGGGAGAAAAAAAGAAACCCGCGGAACAAGAACAAAACATTCAATACTCCGCAGTAAAGAAAAACCCCAAACGGAACCAAACACAAGAAAAAGTGCTCAATACAAAGTACGAAAGAAAAGATACAATAGTAGAGCAAAAACACACAAAAATCTAGAGTGAGCCAAAACCTACCGCGGTTCACACTACGGATCGTCAGGGCAAACGCCTTTGCCCTGACGATCCGTAGTGTGAAACCGCGGTAGGTTTTGGCTCACTCTAGATTTTTGTGTGTATATATATATATTTATATATATACACAAAATATATACATATATATATTTATATATATATATATATGTGTGTGTGTGTGTGTGTGTGTGTGTGTGTAACAGAATTTATGTGGCATTAAGTATGATGTAGGGTAATGGTATCTGTTATTTAACGAACACGGTAAGCATGATGTTGTTACTGTGTTCGTAGTGAATGTTATGGAGTGTTAGGTTTTATTAATATGATTCCATTACGTTTAGTCTTTTTTGCATGTGGATAATGTTATGGTATTTATGTTATCGACAAGCATTTTCCGGATAGCGTTTGGTAGGTCTCCTGTGTGTTTAAATGATACATAACACGTCCCACAACTCTGCATCATACGTAACACCTCATAAACTTTGTTACACGTAAAATAACATTCATCCTCGAAAATGCCTATATGTATAGCCGAAAGCGCTCGGATAAACAAAATATTTGGACACTTTTTATATAGTTTACATCCTCAATAGATAATGTCATAAGATCACATGAAAAATCATAAAAATAAAAGACTTGACCATCACACCTTGCCTGTCATTTTAATGAAGCCTGCATAAAAGGGAGATTACTGCCTAAATATATATATATATATATATATATATATATATATATATAATGGAAAATAATAAAACAATAGAAGAAGACGAAATAAAAATAAGGAATAGAATAAATTTATCTCTATATCAGTCAGTCAAGTGCCATACGTGATACACGCGCGTAAGTGAATACAATGGATTCAACTGGAATTCGAACTCGGCTCCCGGGTTTCTCGTTCCGAGCCGATATCCAATGTATCACAACGCACATTTATCCAGCTAAAATACATAAATCGTCATATGCATAATTGGAATTGTACTTAAATCGAACCAACCATCTTTCGAACATACAATGTCATTGATACGTTGAAATTTTATTCCTACAATGAAATAAAAACAATATAATTTCTATAATGACATTAATTTCAATGTAATTCATATAATGAAATTAGTTTTAATGTAATTCCTATAAGGAAATTAATTTTAGTGTCATTCCTATAATAATATTAGTTACAGTGTAATTCATATAATGACATTAACTCCAATGACGTTCCTATAATGAAATTAGTTACAACGTTATTCCTATAATGATTGCTGCAATGTCATTCGAGCAGTGAGATTAGTTACATTATAATTACTAGCATGATACATTTAATATAAAATCATGCGTTGATATGTTTAATGTCAAACGGTTTATCTCGATAATTTTGATTTTACTGAAATCGACATATTTTTACTTTAGACGATGCCAGTTCATTGGCCGACGGTAACAAAACAGAAGTTTTCTAAATTTTCATATATATATATATATATATATATATATATATGTGTGTGTGTGTGTGTGTGTGTGTGTGTGTGTTGTAGTTCTTACGTTTTTAAAAAATAGTCATATGCGTAAAATTACTTATTCATACTTCTCTATCTAAAAATCGATTTCGAAAAACGCATCAATTTTGGCAATGACCTTATGTGATAATTTGTTTTTTTATTGTTTATTTTTAATAATTACATTCCAAGCAAGTGCAGACCGCCACCAGTGAGCAGGGGGTTATACGAAATGGAAAAACTGGGTACAGTGGGTGTCGAAAATTATAAGAAGTGGAATGGATTCTAGGACAAGGAGGATGTTAATTGACGTTTAGAGATCATACCTAACAGTGAAGCAACTAAACAGAAAGAAAATCCATAGGCGGGATGTGCAAAAGATAAATTCATAGAGAAGAAGAGGCAGTTATATTTTACTGTTTCAATGGTAAAAGGGTGGGACCTAGATGCCAGTCTAGTAGCACGCGTAAATTCTTGTGGTCGGGTATTAGGGAAAAGGGCTTGTCAGGGCAGTTGTTCTAAAAATACTTTTAGAAAAGCCATGGGAAACTATATCAAGTCGGTGAGAATGTAACTGAAGTCGGGATATCAAGTCAATATTGATTATATAGCAGATCCTTTTTTGGATTTTGTCGAGAACCTCGAGTTGAAAGCAGGAGAACGCTACCAGACATTGTAACAGTATTCACTGCACAAACGGATGGTAGATTTATAAATGTGCAAGATGAATTCTGACAAGAAAATAACCTTCTGGTTCGACACAGTGACCCAACGTTCTTAGCATTAGAAGCATTTATAGACTCGATATAGTCATTCTGCTTCAGGTCGATTTAGAGAGTGAGGCCAAGGAGGTGCATTGTGATGCTTTCGAGGAGACTAGCGTTAACTATTGTAATGGCAGAGAGGAAAGTTTCTCTATGGTGGTTTCGTTTTGGAGGGATTCAAATTAATAAGCAATTTCCTAACCCAGTCTATCAATGATTGGAGGTCCTTTGGAAGAGCAGCAGCCAGGTTTACTTTTCACAGATTTACTATTGAGACAGGAGTAAATAGTCGACTCATCTGAATAAATGCCGATGTGGGAACTGATTATATCCAGAAAATACTTGATGAAAATCAGAAAGGCCTTCAGATCTAAGATAGATTCTTGAGGAACTGTATTAAAGGATCTTGAATGTCACCCTTTCGAAACGAATATTACACGAGTTGATAGGAACGATTGGATTAAATCGAAGAATCGTCCAAAAATACCGTAGCTCTGTTTAATGCTTCCGATATATTCAGAGCAACAGCTTGAGCTTCGTCGTTCTTATCAAGAGTCTGGTATACATATTCAGTGATGGCCGTTAGCTCATCAACGGTAGAAATTGCGAAGCTGGAGTTTTTCTTTGTCAGAGGGGAGGTCGTGACAGCTTAACTACATCAGCATTTATAAGAGTCTCGAACGCTTTGCCAAAAAGTGTTAAGAGACTGATAGTTAAAGGGGTCAGGGGGCTCCCCATGCTGAAATGTAATAAATTTCGATTTTGTAAATGAATACTATTTTTGACAATGGCCACACCACGTTAAAACACCAGTTCTCCGGTTAACTAACGTTGTACCTGGCCAGTACCTAAATGGGTGACCGCTCTCGGAAAATCCAGGTGTTGCAAGCTTAGATGTGCGAGTGGTGTAAAAATGAGAAATTGTAGAACTGAGTTTTTTTTTTTTCAGTTTGTTTCCTTATGTTCACTTACATAAAAATACGTTTAGGAAAGTAATAAAACTTATTTAGTCTCGCAGCTATAGATTAAATAGCAAAGCGTCTATCAGAAAATACTATCCTGTAAAAGTTCTGATATTTTTTTATTATTTGGGAATCGTATCGCTTTCTGGGTTTGATTTTGGAATAGTTATGGTTGTCGTTTTATGTTCTATGTCTCTTAGACCGGTTACAACTTATGACTAAGAGGGTCTAGACTACTTTGCATTTAGCCCATGGCTTTCGTGAGAAGAAAGGGATCAATGCCTGTGCAGAAGCGGAAATTCGTTTTCTATTTCTTTGTTGTTTCTACTGGATTTTGTTTTCCATTTTCAGGTTAACCTCTTAATTTAATCTCGAATTTGTTTCTGTACTTCAGAAGTTCGTTTCTTTTTTAATCTTTTCCATCTTTTCTTTCTCTGTCCTTTTTTTTATTATTCTTGCATCCATTTTCTTCTGTTTTTCAATGCATTTGTTATACGCTGTTTCTTATATAACCCCAAGCAAGGCATTCCACTGCCACTATATCGCAGGGGGTTACATAGAGCGATTGGGTATAGGAAATGTCAGAAGGAGGGTGATAGACGAGTAAGGAGGTACATAGGAAGAGTGCTTGTGAGAATGGGTGCGAGCTAGTGTGTTAGGAGGTGTCTATTGACCTTACATTTAAACTACTGGAGGTTGTAGCCGTCGGGGAAGCAAGTATGCGGAAGGGAATTCCACAGGCGGGAAGTGCGAGAAAAGAAATTGTTGGAGTAGAAATTGCAGTTACATTTCATCGGTTTCACTGTAAAAGGGTGGGACCTATTTGCTAATCTAGTATCGCATGCAAATTCGTACCTAGGGGGCACCAGTGATCTAAGTTCATCAGAGTAGAAGCCGTGAAAGTATTTATAGAAGAGGCACAGGGAAGCCACGTCACGCCGGTGAGAGAGTGACTGCAGGCGGTCAGCCAAGTCGGTATTGATCACATTACAGATTCTCCGCTGTATTTTGTCAAGAATCCCGAGGAGAATACCAGGGACACCCTATCAGATGTGGCAGCAGTATCCTATACACGGGCGGACGGTAGATTTATATATGTGCAGGATAGTTTCAGACAGAAAGAACTTCCGGGCCCTGCACAGAGAGCCGACTTTCATAGCAGCGGATTTAGCAATGGATTCGACGTAGTCATTCCACTTGAGGTCCGCTGAGTGTGTCAGGCCAAGCAGGCGTAGTGTTTTACTCTCTGGGAGGCAAGCCTGTTTCATATCGTTCTTTGTGTCTTTCAGTAATTCTATAATTTGTCTTTCTTTTACACTTTTTCTTCCGTCATTTTTTATTTGATATCTGCTTTTTCAGTCTTACTTCATTCTTTTCTTTCTTTATGTATATTTTCGTTTAATTTTCTTTATTTCATAACTCATTCATTTGTTTCTTCTTTATCATATGCTTAAAATACTTGCACAAGTATTTCTGGCATGTTTTATTTTCTTTTGTAATCTTTTCTTTCTTTCGTTTTTTTTTAATTTTATATTTGCTATCTTTTCTTTTCTTTTATCTTTCTTTTATAGTATCCATACTTTATTTAATATTTGCTTTCTTTCTTTTTCCGTTCTTCACATATTTTTGGTTTCTGTTTTAATTTCTTGATATTTTGTTCTTTTCTTTCTCTTGATATTTTTTATCATTTGTATTTAAGTCTTTGGATGTGCGTTCTGGTGCAGTGGATATCGGCTCGGAACGATAAATCGGGGAGCAGAGTTCGAATTCCAGCCGAATTCATTACATTCACATTACGCGCAAATACCGCCTATTCGTTCCAGTGATGGGTTAAATAACAGGAAGGGTTCTATAGCCTTGGGTTCAATAGTCTTGGTCGGCAACCAGTCTACCGCAGAAAGTAATGGCAACCTACTGCGGGATAATCCTCTGCCCAGTCAGTCATGTCTCTTTCGAGACATGATCGCCCAAGCGTGTTTCACGTATGGCACTTAACTGACTGACTGAATATAATAGTTGGAAACATAATTTTAACTTCTAGTGGTCGTAAAGTGGGGGATCGGTTTTCTATTGTTATGAAGTAATAAACTGATCCCCCTCTAATTACTAATTAATAATATAATACATCTATTCCCCTGCTAGCTATGGGACAAATAAAAGGACTGATTAGGGTCTATAGCCTTGGTCGGCAAGCAGTCTACCGCAGAAAGTAATGGCAACCTACTGCGGGATAATCCTCTGCCCAGTCAGTCATGTCTCTTTCGAGACATGATCGCCCAAGCGTGTATCACTTATGGCACTTAACTGACTGACTGATTTAAGTCTTCCGTTTCTTCATATAATTTTTTTAATTCTTTCTTTGTTTCTGCCTTTTCTTGATATTCCTTTTTTTTCCTTTCATTCATTCTTTACTATTTTTTCTTTATCTCCTCTTTCCTTTCTTGATATCAATCGTTTACAGATTTCTTTCTTCTTCTTTCTTTCTTTATTTCTTTCTTTTTATTTTTCTTTCTTTTGTTCTTTCGTTCGTTTGTCCTTTTACGCCTTACTTTTACTTTTTTCTTTCTTTTTCTTTCCTTCTGTCTTCCTTCACTTTTTGTGCTTTCTTTCTTTCCTTTTGTCGTCACGTCTTTTAGTTTGTAATATTTTTCACATTTTTTCTTTTTTTCTTTATTTTTGTAACAGTTTAGCTTTTTTAGTATTTGTATATGTTTCTGAGATGAGATTGTATTTACACTATTTATATTATTCGGACTGTTGCCCTCATCTTGGTTGCCAGTTGTACGATGTTTCGGTCCGGCCTTCTTCAGGTGCTAAGAATTTCGAACCGATCCGTTTATTACGATCACTGGGGTATACTATTTTCATTTCTTGTGCGAAGCGTTTTTAGCAGTGATAAGTTATCTCCCTCTATACCGACTCTCTAAGTAACTTGTTTACTACGGCTGTAGCCTAGTACTAAACTTACAACTCTTTGAGATAGTATTTATACTATTTATATTTTTCGGACTATTGTCCTCATCTTGGTTGCAAGTTGTACTGACTAAAACTAACCAACGTCTATGCAATGAGCCATGTGTCCTTTCTTTCTTTCTTTCTTTCTTTTTTCTTTTTTCTTTATTTATTTGTTTCATTTTTCTTTTTACTCCTCATTTTTTCTTTTTTTTCTTACCTTTTTTTCTTTCTTTCTTTACTTTTTGTCCTTTTTTCTTCCCCTGGACGTCACGTCTTTCTATCCAATGGACCATCTGTCCTTTCTTTCTTTCTTTCTTTCATTCTTTGTTTTTTCTTTCTTTACTTATTTGTTTCATTTTTCCTTTTACCCATTATTTTTCCTTTTTTTCTTACCTTTTTTTTCTTTCTTTCTTTACTTTTTGTGCTTTTTTCTTCCCCTGGACGTCACGTCTTTTAATTTGTAATATTTTTACCTTTGTTTTTGATTTTCTCTATTTTTCTAACAGTTTTAGTTCTTTTCTTTTTTCTTACGTT
>JBBBDQ010000397.1:2800000-2945000 GCA_037127315.1 Ascarosepion bandense
GAACGGGTTCTGTGCCTATCTTTTACAAACCGGATTTATGTCTACTATTTTTACAAACATTTAGTATAAATCGGACGGATAAATTTTTTAAGTTGTTTTCGGCATCCGCTCGCATCTGTGTATCGGAATTGTCATCCTCTCTCCCTATTCCCTTTCTCCCCCTGGTAGCAGTTGAGGAGATGATTGTGATTCAAAGAGAGTTTAACGTGGCCATTCACTTTCATTTGATTTTGATGGACACCGCTGAGTGATGAAGAAGCCCAATCACTTGGAAAAAAAACGCCTCCTTTGCGGTTCAAAAAGAATTGAGACGAGAAAGATCTTGCAAAATTCGTTGTCCAGGGCTGTCGGCTGCTTGGTCTGTTAAGATCAACCATGGTTTTTGAGCTGTCCTCTTCTGCCCCTTTGGCTGCTGAGATTGTGAAGTTATTTGTCAATTTCGTCACTGGGGTCTTCGGGAGTTGGTTGCATTCATTTAGGTCTTTTCTCTTTGATTTTACCATCATGAGTAGCTCTACAGAAGTTGCAATTCAAGACAGATTTTCTCTTGAAGCACTGGGACAATTAAAACCTCTCCCTTGACATAGAATGATCATATATATTTACACTGGATGTTGGAGTTAACCATTCGCTATCAAATGCACCATTTTGAATTATTATTAATTTAAGGAGAATAATATAACTGGATGCTCATTTTGGTGCAATAGAGGTTGGCTCAGAACGAGAAATCGGAGAGCAGAGTTCGAATTCCAGTTGAAGTTGTTGCGTTCACATACTCGAAAATACCCATGAAAAAGTATTAATCCGTCTCTTCCCTCCAGTTATGGGTTAAATAACAGGACAGATGGGTTCTATATCTTTGGTTCTCAACCAGTCTACCGCAGAAAGTAATGGCAAACTACTGCAGGAAAATCTTACATCCAGTAGGTCATGTCTCTTGCGAGACATGATCACCCAAGCGTGTATCATGTATGGACCTTAACTGACTGACTGAATATAAACTGACATTTAAAGAAGGGTGTACCACGAAGGAAGACGTCACTATTAGGTCAGGTTTTTGTTCCATATTCGCAGTAGATAAAGTTCCTCTTAAGCGCTGGATTGGAGTATCTAATTTTAAGAAGTTTTCTCCATTTCACAGGAACAATGATCACGCCTATTTCTTTCTTCTTTTATTTTTTCAGAAAAACCGAACAGCCTCCCTGATACGTTTTTTCGTCATTCATTGGTATAGCCTATTATTTATGAAGTATTGGCAGGACATAACGACCGTGGCTTAAAAATTACCCTTCGACCACATTATTACCAACGAGTGAACAAACAAATCAATTGCTAGAATCAAAGCAGATTTTATTCTTAGGATTTAACATACTGTTATAAGCCAGCGAAGTTGAGATTGAAGTTGATCCGGGACTAATAAAAACAATCTAACAGACGTCTTCCCTGTCCGTTCTCCTTCTGTGTCTTTTTGGGTACTGGTAAATTTTATAGTTAATATGGTTTTTTGTCATGTTGTCTTTGTCTAAAAAAGCAGTTTATCTTCATTTTGCGACTTCTCTTTGTTTGAGTCACTTATAAACCCTACGGATGTGCGTTGTGGTACAGTGGATATCGGCTCGGAACGAGAAATCGTGGAGCCGAGTTCAAATTCCAGTTGAATTCATTGCATTCACTTACGCGCAAATACCCTTGGGAAAGGTATTAATCCGTCTCTTCCTTCCAGTTATGGGTTAAATAACAGGACAGATTGGGTTCCATAGCCTTTGCTGGCAACCAATTTACCACAGAAATGGCAATCTACTGCTGGATAATCTTCTGCCTAGTCAGTCATGTCTCTTTCGGGACATGATCGCCCAAGCGTTTACCACGTATGGCACTTAACTGACTAACCCGTGGGAAAAGTATAAACACACCTCTTCTTCTTCAAGTTATGAATTGAATAGTAAAACAGATTATGTTTTGTAGCTTTGGTTGACAACCAGTCTACCGCTGAAATAAATGGCAATCTACTTAGGGATAATCTTCTGCCTAGTCAGTCATGTCTCTTTCGAGACATGATCGCCCAAGCGTTTACCACGTATGGCACTTAACTAACTGATAAACCCACTAAACGATACTGATGACCATCGGCCGCAAATATATGTTCTGAATCTTTTTGTGACAGGTCCAGCTGTTTTCAATTTAAAAGAACCTCATCTACTGATATTGCTATAAATGACATCACATCTAGTGAAAGTTTCTTTTTTATTTAATGCGCATTAAAAGATATATAATGATTTAGAATACGAATAAAATATTTGAATTGTGTGTAAAACATTTATCATATTGAATTTCTAGTGCTGTTTGGAAACATTCTATATATCTCGACATTTTTACTATACACGAGTTTTCAAATTAAGGTATATATCTCTTTGTCTTTTACTTTACTGTAAATATTTTCAAGATAAATGCTCTAGTGAACTTTATTTTGAGGTCGGGGATACTAGAATCAAGCAGGTACAAAAATTTAAATACCTGGGAATTGTTATAACAGAAAACGGAAAGTGGGACACAGAGATCAGATGGCGAATTGGCATAGCGAAGGAAGCACTCCAGAAGTTGAGTAAGGTTTAAGAAACAGGACAATTTCGCTAGAAACAATGAAGAGAGTACTGGATTGCTATGTGTTGTCAGTTCTTCAATATAGCAGTGAATGCTGGACAATATCATCAAAGATGAAGGAAAAACTTGAAGCAAATGAAATGTGGTTCTACAGAAGGATGCTGTGAATATCATGGATCGAGCATGTGAGCAATGATGAGGTCTTAGAAATCATGGAAACTAAAAGGAAATTAATACTGAACATCAGGAAAAGACAGCTGAAGTTCCTGGGACATGCAATGAGGAAGGAGGGCTTAGAGAACCTGATACTAACAGACCAGATAGAGGGAAAAAGAGACAGGGGAAAGCAACAGATAACCTATTTGAAGGACCTAATCAAGTGGATGACGGAACAAGTGTTGCATGGTGCAACAGAAAAAGGCGTGCTTAGAGTCACCAGTGATAGAGGAGCGTAGAAAGCTATGATCGCCTACGTCCTGAAGGGACAGGGCACATAGAAGAAGACCCCGGCTCTATGAATTTACGTGTGCTACTAAAATGGGAATTAAGTCCCACTGTTTTATGGTTAACTAGCTAGATGCAACTGCCTCTTCTACCCTAACATTTTTTTCTCTCGCAATTTTCACCTGTGGAACTTCCTCCCTATTTCTTGCTTCCCTGATAACTACAATTTTTTAAAACATAAATCCAATGTCAATTGCTAACTACTATGTTCCTGAATCCTGTTCTTTCATTCTTTCCTGAATCGTCCCCATTCTGCTCCTTCAATTTCACTCCCTGTAACTCCTTCGATCAACTGACATTATTACCTTTGTTGAGACGAAATAATTAATAAAGATATGGCTAGCAAATATTTTTCTACGATAACAAGACGGCCGAAAACTTTTTAAAAAATCTTCTGTAGTATAGGCATTCCGTTGGAGTGTAATGAATATCGGCTTAGACGAGTTCGAATTCCAGCAGAATTCGTTACATTCATTTACGTGCAAATAAAAGGTATTAATCTATCTTTTTCCCATATAGATTAAATAGAAAAACAGATTAGGTTCTACAATCTACCGCAGAAAGAAATATGAACCTACTGGGGAAAAATCTTCGTTGTCAGTCATGGATCACAAGAGACATAATCGCTTAAGTGTGTATCACTTATGACACTTATTATAGTTATTTTTCAATAATAAATTGCATTTAAGTGCTACTGTAGACAGTCAGTCGTCTTTAATTTCTGAATATGGCCAGTATATTATGATTGTGTTTATTATTGATGCTATTTAGGGTTTCTTTTTATTAACGCTATTTCTAAAAAAAACTTTTCTGGTTGTATTAGGAAAGTAAGTATAAGACTCAGTTTTAGCAACTTTTAGTCTTGCTACAGTAGCACGTAGACATAATTTATTTAATCTAAACCCATAGCAGATGACTAGCCGAAAGTGATCGAAAGCAACAGACATTCTGTCGATTTCTAGATTAAATCCCAAAATATAATAATAAGTTCTTTGACTGTCTTGTTTGAAAAGAACATGTATTAAATATAGATGGACGATTGTTATTGTCTTTTTTCCAGTCTACCCATCTACTTGGGTGATTATCAAATTCCTTTTGCAAGCATCTACTAAAGCACGTTTGCACTCCGCTCACCCTGGTTTATATTGCAACTATCCTGATCGGGAATTAGTTATAGTATCTGTCATGATTAACAATTCGAACAAAACTAGTACATTTGAAACTTCAGTCCCAATGACTTGTAACTTCGTTCTAGCGCGGCCATTGGCTGATTCCGAACACACACAAAAAAAAAATAGCTCTCTCACACACGCACAGACACATATATACATATAAAATTATTTGTTTGAACCTTATTTTTGATTGTTACTCGTATTTAAATAGATATTCTGTTTATATTTGTAAATATAAATATAAACATTTAAATATAAATTTTTATGTTTTTAAATACATTTATCGATCAAAAATAATGTTCAAACAAATAATTTCTAATTGTAAGTTGTTTATAACCAATTTCGTTAATCTTTGTTAATTTCCGTATACACACAGACACAGACACACACACACAGAGATATATATATTTTTAAATAACTTTAATCCAGAAGGAAAAGTAGGAAGGTAAATCCCAAAGACCAGATCCTAATTAATATTAATATTTTAATATTAAAAACTGATACAGGTGGAGAGCTCAATGTAATTAAAATTACAGAGCTAATTATAAAATAAAATAAATTTCGATGTTCAAAACGGCTGAATGATCATTTCAACATGAAATCCCTAAGAGAGGTTTTACATCTCATCGGCAACTACCACATTTCAAAAAAAAATTTTTTTAATTTTTGAATTGTGGTAGTTAACGATAAGATGTGAAATTTTATGTTGAAATGATCATTCAACAGTTTTGAGCATCGAAATTTATTTTATTTTTATATATATATATATATATATATATATATATAAATCCAGGTAAAAAGGACTCAAGGTTTTACTATTTTGAGTACCCCGGCATTTATTTTATTCTAAACAGTGCCCAATATAATAAATATTATAGGGCTAAATATACTCATATAATTATGAATTAATTGTACATTGCGACACGGCAATTTCTATATTTCGAGATAGATTCTCTTCGTCAGGCTATGTTGGAATCGCCGACTGATGCCTCGGTAAATCATTTTCAGAACGACATCCAACATAGCCTGATTAAGAGAATCTATCTCGAAAGAGAAATTTCTGTGTCGCAATATACAATTAACTCATGATTATATATATATATATATATATTAATGCAGGTTTCATTGAATAATATAGACAAGTTTTGTCTATTAATTTTGTGTAGGATCCGTTCATACCGTCTGATATACTTGATGGTGATGTCGTTAAAAGACAACAAAAAATCACAGTATTTGTTGAATTTTTTATCAGGTCTAAGCTTTCGGCTCACATAAGCCATTATCAAAGAGTAAATAATAACACATAGTAAACATAGAACATTTAAGCTATTAACAATAAAGATAATTGAATTGAAAATATAAGTCCATCCCTACCGTGGCGGATGGCCGAAGACAGTGACAAAATAGTGGTGTTGTGGTCCCTGGTCTGATTACAGACATTTGAGTACGTTGTTGGAAATATCGAAATTGATTGTATTCAAACCAGGTTTAAACTGTTTAATGTAGAGTGCTTCGAGGATTTTTAGTTTCTGCTTATTATTTTCTTGTTTGAGTATGTACGTGTTATCAACAAGCGTTTTTCTCAGAAGTGTGCGTTGATAACCGTGTTGTTCTAAATGACGGAATATATTTGAATTTTTATTTAAGTGCAACGTCAGACGCCGTGAGAGCGATATGTTGATGATATCCTACTATCAATTAAAAATACTAATGAAATCTTACAACTTCAAAAACAGTTTCAAAATAACTCAGTTTTAAAATTTACTTATGAACTTAGCAAAGATAACAAAATTCCTTTTCTTGATATATTAATTAACACTGACAACAATAAATTTACTATCTCACCGTATCAAAAACCTACTAATAAAAATCCCTCCACACTCAATTATATTAGTGAATGCCCCCACTATTACAAAATAGCCATTATAAAAAATCTATTATACCGTGCAAAAGTCAATTCATCTACAAATCAGATCTTCTACAGTGAACTAAAATACATAAAACAGACACTCATCAATAATAATTTTCCCAACTACATAGTTGATGAACAAATACATTACTTTCTTAAAAAGCTTAACATGGAAAAAACAACACATGATACTAACCCAACCAATCCTAAACATATCACTCTCTTATACCGTAGCCAGATGCACTCCAACTACCAACTAGATGAAAACATCCTAAAAAAACTCATAAATACTAATATTTCTCCGACAGACTCTAACAAAAGAATTAACTTCATTATATATTACACTAAATCCACTACATCTAATTCATTTGTCCGCAACGACTCTTCCCCCACCGTTAGTGATTTGCAAAAGACCAATGTAGTATATAAATTCATATGTCCATTTAGAGAATGTATCTCTAACAACCTCAATAATATCTACATCGGCCACACCACAAATTCGCTCTCACGGCGTCTGACGTTGCACTTAAATAAAAATTCAAATATATTCCGTCATTTAGAACAACACGGTTATCAACGCACACTTCTGAGAAAAACGCTTGTTGATAACACGTACATACTCAAACAAGAAAATAATAAGCAGAAACTAAAAATCCTCGAAGCACTCTACATTAAACAGTTTAAACCTGGTTTGAATACAATCAATTTCGATAATTTTCGACAAAATTAATAGACAAAACTTGTCTATATTATTCAATGAAACCTGCATTAATGAAAAAATTCTGCCAAAATACACACAATATATATATATATATATATATATATATATAAATATATATATATATATATATCCGATTGTATGTTGAACGGAGAAAGAATATTTCCAACATCCAATACATTAATTTAAAACAGTGCTCGATATATAAAATAGACATCCCACCCCTTACCGACTTTTCTAAGAAACTCAGAAGATAAAGAGGTAATGAAAAGTTAAATTCTAACGGCTAAATGCTGAATCTGCCGTGAGGTCAAAGGGTCCTGTTGATCAAACATTTTAGCTACCCACACCACTCCCTTCAAAACCTCAACGGTCAATACACATGACCAGTTCACCTATCCCTCACCCCAACCATCACCCTAAAACAACTAACCAAATATAAGAATATAGGCCTTCCATTTCTACACATACCGTCTGAAGAGACATTGAACTTTCAATGTCGAAACAAATGTACCTTTGTAACGGATATTTATAAAAAATTATGTACATGTTCTGATAATAATAATAATATATATATATATATATATATATATATATATATATATATATATATATATATATATGCGCGTAACAAACTTGTTGACAATACACATATCCTAAAATCATTATCCACAAGCAAAAAAGAGCAAAAATAATGGAAGCATTATTAATAAAAAAGAAAAAACATAATATCGGCTACCAACGGGCTAATAACGTGCTTAATGTGTTTGGAGCATAAAACATATACATTACTCTCCAAATATAAATAACACTAAATATATTGTGTTACACGCAAAATAACATTCATTCGTGGTAATGGTTAAAAGTATAGCCGAAAGTGCTCGGATGAAACAAAACTTTCAGACATTTTTTTTATAACTTACGTCCATAAAAATAAAAATCATAAACGACTTTTAAAAACTTAACCATTATATCATCCCTGTCATTTTAATGAAAACCTGCAAGAGACATTGCTACCATTATACACAATATATATATATATATATATATATATATATATATATATATATATATATATGTCGTTTATTCAGTAATGAATTAGAACACTCTAACTAATAGCGTATGTATACAAGGTATATCACTCGCTAAAAGTCTGCGTCTGTCTACCGATCGCCCATAGCTCAGGGGTAGAATCGCCGACTGATGCCAATTCGGTCGGGTTTCTAACTTGGATAAATGAAATCAGATGCCTAACCGTATTGATGAGCTGTGATTCAGCGAAACAGATCTGTCTGCGGATATTCATTTATATTAAATTTGGTACTATACAATTTCTCTCTATGTAGAGAGAGTGAGAGAAAGTGAACAGCATTCTTTTCTCTAGAAACATCAAGTGGAAGCCAGAAACGTGTATAGTACCAAACATAATATATTCTACTTTTCCTTCTTTCTGTAGATACCGATGATGAAATTGAATTCGTCAATAAGATACAATAAGAGATTAATGACAATACTTCGTAATAAACTCGAGGAAAGTATGACAGTTGAACGTAATACAACTTACGTGATGGTCGAATTCGTTTTTAGTGTAAAGCTTACGAAATACGTGATATTTTTTCCCCTTATAAAGATAAGTTCATTCAACTTTTCACTTACAAGTAAGCACTTTACGGATTATCTTTGTCATATCTGAGTACCAAGCAGCTCTAATCTTTCATTTTGAAACCACTATTAAGCAAATCACAAGAATTGTTAATTTTTTGTAAGATGACAGTTTGAAACTGGCACTACGGATAACGAATACATAGTTTTCTGCTTTTACGTTTTCTGTTCTAGGGTCATTAAACACTGTCGGTATTTTTGTAAATATTTGAGTAGGTTTTCTTTTCCTTATTTTGAGGAGAGCGGGGCTTTTCTATCCTATTTTGTTTGTATTCTTATTCATTTTACATAGACAATCAAAGACAGTAAAATAGAAACAACAGAGTGTGGTTTTACGAGAATGAACGGTCGTCAAACGGTTACCTGAGTAGGCGGAGGATGTCTAAACCGTCTAAGGTTTGCTTCCTCACGTGAAACTCCTAGTTATGTCTCTTTGCTTGTTTGGGATTTTGTTTCCGTTATTTCTGTATGAGTTTTTTTTTTTAATTCAAAATGTCGACAACACTTAAGGACTTTGTATCTTGCTTTGTTAAAGACATTCTATTTGGAGGCCTTTTATAATTATTAGGCCAACCCAGGTTTTTATAAGAAATTATGTATTTCATACTACTTTTAGTATTTATTGCCAAGTGGATAATTCTCAATGAAAATAAAATTTTTGTTATTATTACTTTGCAAGATTTTACAAGCCAATGGAACAAAGATGAACTCGTCTGAATCACCTTAAATTTTGTTCATTCTTTCATTGATGAAACTGCAATATAAGTAATTATTAAATATTTATAAATTCATTTGATACACATGTCATTGTGCAGTATTAACAAAAGACCATTCTATTTTCATTTACAATTATTTACTTGGCAATAAATACTAAAAAGATACTATGAAATACATTGTTGTAGTGGTCTATTAATTGTGGCCGGTAGTGTATATAATGTTGAATTGTGACAATTGAAGCTGTATGATTTTTTTTTTTTTTACTGTAGTTTTACTGGTAATACTTATTTTGGTCAGCAGCTTTTTTATCGTAAAGTGCTCGATATCGGGCTCGAGATAGAGGGTTGATGGGTTTAATGCAAAGAATTTGTCACTTTAATTGAACAGGTTCATGCCGACTTGAAAGATTCTGGAGGACACTGTTATGATGTCTTCACTCATCAGAGCTCTTTTTTACTCGGATAAAAACTTAGCTCAGATGTGTGAAGACATCTTGCCCTCATGAAACTTTGGTCGATATTAACCTGCTCAGTTAAAGTGAGATGTTCTCTGCATTAAACATATATATAATGCGTGACTCTTCAGAAATGAATTGAGTTCTCTCGGTGGCTGGCGTCTGTACATACAAGACGTTAAAATTTCCATTTTCTGACCCCATGCGCCGATGGCTTAGGGAGTAGAGTCTCCGACTGACGATCCCGGCTAGAAGCAAGTGGATATGTCTGGCCACACTGATGAGCTGTGATGCAGCGAAACTGGCTTGTATGTGGATGACTAGTATATATATATATATATATATATATATATATATATATATATATATATGTAGTCATCCGCTGTCAGACATATATATATATACATAGTCAGGTAAAGAGAACCAAATTTTTTAGAATTCCGAGTTCTTAGGCATTTACTTTTTTTTTCAATTCAGGATATATTTTAGAGCAAAATACAATTATAATTATTTTTTTTTGTTTAAAATTAATTTAAGATTAATTTTGAATATAAAAACTAATTTAACTATAATTATATATATATATATATATATATATATATATATATATATATAATTGATCTTGTTCTGAACACGAAAGTCACATTTCTTTTATTTGGAATTTCATTTGACCGGTAGATATCAATAACCTTGCTTAAAAAAAGGATGTACAGTTTAAGACAATATAAATAAAATCCATTAACTCTTCAGGAATATATATATATATATATAATAATAAAATCGACTCTGTACGTATCCAAATCTTAAAATCTTACACAAGAAATTTTTAAGGACCACGAATAACCGACAGAATCTAACTCCGTTATTGTCCGCCGCTATAAAGCTTTGGACAATGAGGGGGAAAAAAAAAGAAAACTGCGGAGCACCGACAATACATACAGTACTTCACAGCAAAGAAAAAAAACCCTCTAACGGAACGAACCACAAAGAAAGAAAAGTGCTCGATACAAAACTAACCAAAAAGGATTAACCAAGAGGCAGTGACGTAGAGCAAAAACTGACGAGCCGTTGTGCGAAACCGCGGTAGGTCTTGGCGATCTTGCGATTTTTTCTCGTATATATATATATATATATATATATGTGTGTGTGTGTGTGTGTGTGTGTGTGTGTGTGTGTGAAGGGGAGTTAAGAAAGGATCGGATTAGGAAGGAGCAAAATGGATGCATATAAAAAGTGAAAAACGCTTCGTTTTCAAGAAAAGAGTAGAAATAAAACTGGCGGAAAAGATAATTGCAGAATGAAAACGTAAGATAAACACACCAGAAAGAATTAAATAAAGGTTTGGTTGATTATACGACATGTCTTCCCTATTATTATTATTATTATTATTATTATTATTATTATTATTGTTGTTGTTGTTGTTATTAAATTATCCAATGTAGTATTAATGGTCAGATGCTATGGTCACCCAGACTCCTGTCGCTCATTTTTCTTTACCCGATATCAAGCCGTCTGGAATGAATTAGGAAGATAAACGGATGAAGAGGCTAACAGATGAAAGTGAAACAAAAAGTCAAATAAATGCTATTTTTCTTCATTGCAACAGAGAGGGAAAATATTCCGTGGATATAACCAAAATCTCAGACAACAAAGAGATTTACTAAGAATAAGAGTCCGAAACCGAGTAGGAATCAAAGAATTAAGAAAAGCGTTTCAAATAACTGAATAGAACAAGATATACACAAGTTCAATAAGTATAGTCCGATTTCCAGTCGCCCAACAATCGAATAACGTTGTAATTTATATTTGTGCTAAAATTAATTATGTAAACACGGTTCATTAGCTGCCATACGTTCTTCGAAAACATTGCGCAAACTTTCGATGTTAAATAAATGCATTAAACACTTGCATGTGTCTTATATTTTGATCACCATGCCTAATGAAGTTGTAGGGCGTGCCTTTATGGTGCAATGGTTGTATGCACAGAATGAGAAATCAGAGGAACCAAGTTCGAATTCCAATTGAATTCGTTGCATTCACTTGCGCGCAACAACTCTTGGGAAAGTTATTAATCCATCTCTTCTCTCCATCTAGGAATTAAATCGCAGGACAGATTGACAGTATGTACATTACTCGGATTATTGTACTCATTTTTGTTGCCATTTGTACGACATTTCGGCCGTTGTACACCCCTGCCTTTATCAGGTGCTTGGACTTTCTACCCGAACCCTTTATTACAATCACTGGAGTATATCATTCTTATTCCTTGAGTGAAGTCTTGATTAGAATTCATCAGTTATCTCCCTCTAACCCTGTAAATTACTTGTTCACTACTGCTGTAGCCTGGTATTGAACTCACAACTCTAAGTATCAAGTCAGGAACTAACCAACGTCTATATCCACATAGCCCAGCACCTGAAGAAGGCTGGGGTGTAGAACGGCCGAAACGTCGTACAAATGGCAACAAAGATGAGGACAATTGTCCGAATAATGTAAATACTGTAAATACTAACTCATCTCAGAAATATAGACAAATACTAAAGGATAGATTGGGTTCTACAATCTACAGCGGAAAGAAATGGTAATCTACGGGGGGAAATCTTCTGCTTAGTAAATCATGGAGAGATTTTTAGGTCTTTTATATACCCCTTGCCTCAGAGGTGGATTTGCTTTTGATGTTTTTGAAGTTACTGTCTTCTAGCCTTTGCCTAAAGAGGCAAAGCCTACAAGGAAGTAAGTGATTTTGAATTCAGGGTTTTCTCCACCTAGACTGGTTGCCAACCAAAGCTGCAAGACCACATCTATCCTGCTATATTAGACTTAACTAGGGAAGATGGATTCATACCTTGCCCAAGTTAATGTAATGAACTCGACTGGAATTCGAACTCGGCTCTCTGATACCTAAACTCGAAACGCTTACAATTATTCCACTGCAAGACAATAAAGAGAAGGAAGGGGTGCTGATAAAGCAACATTAGCATTTCTTTTTCATTACTATATGTTGCAAATCTAACAAATAATATGAAATTGATGTATATGAAGTGGACGATTAGCAACATGTTTCAATCTATCATAGTGCTCTAATTTTGGCATTTTCTCTCATACTCTTTTAAAGCAGGCCCGGATGTATAAGAGACTAATTTATAGAACAGGAGAGAAAACAAAACTGGTTCCTGCGTTCATGAGTTTCATTGCTCTTTTAAACTAATTTTAACAAAAATTCTTTTATCAGATTTTCTAATTTTTCACGTTTATCGCAATCAGCAAATCTGGGTCATGTAGTTCAAAGATTTTCTTGATCAAACATTAATCAAAAACGTTTGCTCAGTTTTTTTTAATTTAATTTCGTTTAATCCATTTATAACTAATGCCCAACTAGACAGGCATCGTTTTAATCAACCCCGGTTATCAATCCTCTAGGGGTTCTTAAACTTTTTAGAATCGCGATCCACTGTTCATGATCACAGCTATTGGCAACCCACTCAAATTTACTCGACAAATATTATAAAAGAATATAAAAAATATTATTTATTCATATTCACGTATTTCAATTATTTTCTTCATGTACTGTGTCCCTTCAGGACGTAAGCGATCATGGAATTTCACTTGGTCCTGTTCCTTGTCGCTTTCAAATTTTTTCCTTTTGGTCTCTCTCCCAAAACCCGCACCGCTATCCATATAAACATCATTTGTGAAATTTCTTACACCTGAAATAAACCCACATTTATATTGATGTAAATGGCATTCTTCACAGTGACAAGAAACAACCACATCCTTTATAGAAAGAAAGAGAAAACGACTGGAATAAAAAAAAAACAGGCCAGACGTGATACACGGTTGGGCGATCATGTCTCTTTCGAGACATGACTGACTGGGCGGAAGATTAACCCGAAGTAAGTTGCCATTACTTTGTGTGGTAGACTGGTTGCCAGCCAAGGCTATAGAACCCAGTCTGTCCTATTATTTAACCCATAATTGGAGGGAACTGACGGATTAATCCCTTTCCCAAGGGTATTTGCGCGTAAGTTAATGCAATGAATTCAACTGGAATTTGAACTCGGCTCCCCGATTTCTCGTTCCGAGTCGATATCCGCTGCACACATTCTCCCCTTCATTTACCCAAAATCGTCATATGCACTGTGAGGGTTAAATTTTCTACGAACGAATTCTGAGAACATGGAAGGAACAGGAAGTTTAGAACTATGAACTACATAGATACTGCTACTAGCAATAAGAGACAGCTAAAATGTCAATGACACATTAGTTTAGAGGGCTTAAATGTTAAATAACAGTTCAGGCCTGTTTACTTCGTATCAAATGATATTTCTTAAACTTTTTTCTTATTCCCTGAAAGACATTATTTCCCATTAATTCTAGCACTCGTATTTCTGTGTCGCATTTTCATTCGTCTGTTACAACAGTATCCATATATATAGATATAGGTCGCAACGGCGTCGTGGTGACAACGATACTTTCGTTCTTAAACCTATACATATTAATTAATTTTAACTGCTACGTGATGTCAGTTCTTCAATACGGCTGTGAATGCTGGACAATATCATCAAAAATGAGGACAAAACTGGAAGCGGCCGAAATGTGGTTCTACAGAAGGATGCTACGGATATCGTGGACTGAGCATACAAGCAACGACGAAGTGTTAGAAAGAATGGCAACAAAAAGTAAATTGATGCTGAGCATCAGGAAGAGACAATTGAAGTTCCTGGGACATGCAATGAGGAAGGAGAGCCTGGAGAACCTGATACTGACTGGACAGATAGAAGGAAGGAGAGACAGAGGAAGGCAGCGGATAACATATTTGCAGGGTCTGATCAGGTGGATGACGGAACGGGGGTTGCCAGGAGCAACAGGAGCAAACATACTAAGAGCCACAAGGGATAGGGAGACGTGGAGATCCATGATCGCCTACGTCCTGAAGGGACAGGGCACATAGAAGAAGAAGAAGAAGAAGAAGCCCGTAGATAAATTTGGTAAGCGAGCAGACGTGATAGAAAAAAACGCGTTAATCTAAGGAGCGGAAGTAATTACTTGCGTCATACAAATACCTTACTCGTCTTTTCGTTTCTTGTACCACTCATGTTTCTACTAATTCAGAGTTGGAAAAGAATACCTGAAAAGTATATCTAAATAAATAAACGAATATATATTAAAATCAAATGGAATGAAGAGCAAGGGTGAAGAAAATTATTGTAAAGTGGATCGAACAATTTAACAAACAAAAAACAATTTAAAAGAGTTCTCGTAATGCGCTTTTCGGAGAAAATAATAAAATTTATATTTGCAAAATGACTAAAAAAATGGAATTTAAAGGCTTGATATTTTAGAGATCTTATTTTGTATATTTTTTATACATTCTTTTTTTAAAATCATTTCCTCTAAAACAAGACGGAACCGTCACGAGTCAATAGGGGTTACGCTGATAGAAAAGACTGGGTTCAGAGTGTGGCGAAGAAAGTATAAAAGATGCATGGTCTTCAAGGATATAGAAGATAGCAATTAGGCTACAGATTCTTCTTCTTCTTCTTCTATGTGCCCTGTTCCTTCAGGACGTAGGCGATCATGGCTTTCCACGTCTCTCTATCTCTGGTGGCTCTTAGCACGCCTTCTGCTGTTACACCATGCGACCCACGTTCCATCATCCACCTGATTAGGTCCTTCAAATATGTTATCCGTTGCCTTCCCCTGTTTATTTTCCCCTCTATCTGGCCTATTAGTATCAGGTTGTCCAAGCTCTCCTTCCTCATTGCATGTCCCAGAAATTTCAGCTGTCTTTTCCTGATGCTTAGTATTAATTTCCTTTTCGTTTCCATCATTTCCAAGACCTCATCATTGCTCACATGCTCGTTCTATGATATTCGTAGCATCCTTCTGTAGAACCACATTCCATTTGCTTCAAGTTTTTCCTTCATCTTTGATGATATTGTCCAGCATTCACTGCCATATTGAAGAACTGACAACACATAACAATCCAGTACTCTCTTCTTTGTTTCTAACAAAATTGTCTTGTTTCTTAATACTTTACTCAACTTCTGGAATGCTTCTTCGCCATGCCAATTCGCCTCCGGATCTCTGTATTGCACTTTCCGTCTTCTGTTATAAGACTTCTACGGTATTTTAATGTTTAAACTGCTTGATTCTAGTAACCCCGGCCTGTATTTGGCATATTGAGCTGCCCTTTTTACTGATGACAATGCATTCGGTTTTCATGCAAGTAGAAAAACTTGTGGGTCCGAATGCGGTTATTTTTAGCTATTACGTAGTGTTGTTAACTTTGTAATCTTTATTCATTATTGATTGCTTATTTGTTATTGATCTATTTGTTATTTTACTATTTGAGTAGCTACTCAAATAGTAAAAAGCATACCAGAACCAACAAAACCCCCGCCCAAACCAAACCCACTTGTGACAGTAGTGTAAACAACGAATGCCCCTTAAATGACGACTGCTTACAAAATTACTTTTTAGTGACGAATATAGAATTGCATTAACTGGACAGGATAAGACACCAAGAGCACAAAATGCTAAAGTAATGTTTTCAACAAATTAATAGTAATTTTAAAGATGTCATCAAAGGTGCTGGTGATATTAGAATAAATCTAATTGTTGAGTTCTTGGATCATGTGTTTTTATTTACGAGGTGGATATTAAAATCAAGAAGCTTCAAGCTAAAAGATTATATCTCTGAAACGCAATGCTCTTTCACATTAACTAAACCTGATTATTGTCCATCTTATAAATAAAAAATACAAAAATACAATTTTAAAAGCCGTCAGAAGAATAAAATATGCAGCTGCATCGAGACATTAATTCAACAGAAAACATGTAAGCTATGATAAAAGGGATGTGTATGAAAATGAAAAACGTTATCAAACAGTGGCGACAAAAAGAAACAGAAATTCATGTTCTTTGTGCTGTCGTAAAAGAAAATCTAAATCAAGAACGGGCTGATTTTTATACGCTTCAAATATCATAAAATGAAATATAGTAATTGTTTCCGCTTCGCTACCAGCTTCAGTCAATGGAAACAGCAGATATAAATATTACTAAAAATCAGAAAAATGTGTATGTGAGGCATTATTTCGAGCTTTTTCTAAGTGTAAGTTCTTCGTGGTCGAGCGGTCTTGGACACGTCAAAACAGCTGACGGTTTCTCATGGGAATCATGCAGGAGGACGCATATTTTCCAAACAGGGTTTCTCGATTATTTAGGTCAGTAGATGTAAATAGATATACTGTTTAATTATACAAAAACGAGTATCTACTCAAATACAAATATCCATTAAAACTAATGTTTAAAGAAATAAATTAAGTACACTACCGGCCATAATTATTAGGCCGCCCCAGTTTTTAAGAAAATGATGTATTCCATCCAATTTTTAGTATTTATTGCCAAGTGAATAATTCTAAATGAAAATATAATGATTCTTTTATTATTACTACTTTGCAAAATTTTACAAGGCAGCCAGGAAGCATTTGCTTCGTCCAGCCAAAAAGAAGGAGAGACTAGCATGAGAAAGAGAGCACAAAAATGGGCACTAGAATAGTTCATTTGATTCAAATGTTATTGTGCAGTTTTAAAAAAAGAACCATTCTATTTTCATTTAGAATTATCTACTTGACAATAAATACTAAAAATAGTATGAAATACATCATTAACAAAAAACTGGGGTTCCCTAATAATTATAGCCGGTAGTGTATATATATTTAATATTTGTTTAAGACAAATAAGAAAATTGTCACTTTTTCTTAAAGATTCGCTTTACTCGTCAGGAGGTATGTGGAATGTTTCTAATTTCGTCATTTTTATATGAAAGTAAAAAATATTTAAGCGCATTTTATTTGTACAATATTGACTTTTTCTTCATTGTGTGTATGTGTGTTTGCACCTGCACGTGTATGTACACGAGCATATGTCGAATATCTTGGTATATGTTGAGCGTACTTGCCACGTTCACACTGCTGATTACTCTCGATAAAGCGCGCTCTGCCAGAAACTCAGTTTTGCTCATTATAGCTACAGTATAATCCACAAGTGTGCGCTGTTGGTGTTGAACAAACACAAATCTGCCTTAGCAGGTGTCTGCAAATGGGATTGGCTGGCTCTCTTAATAGACATGCATACTCGGATACCAGCAACCAGACATTATTTGTGTATTTATATCATAATTAGTTTTATGAACTTAAAGTTTTGATTTGTCGCATAGTATTTATTATAAAAATTCCAAAATTGAGGTTAATATTTCCCGTTTTTTCTATTGCTTTTTTTCTTTAAATTCTTAGGTGTCACATGACTTCCTGATTCTTTTGCTCTAAATATTTTTTAAAAGATGGAGATACCAAAATCAAGCAAGCACGAAATAACATGTGGTCTATAAATTTTCAGGAATCTTGCAAAATCGAAAATAGTACAAAAATTCAAAATAGTTCAAATATTAAGAACCAAAAAACCAAAAAAAATCTCTTGAATTTGTCTTTGATTAAAGATAATTGAAAAAGTAATAGGCACTTCAAACATTTAGAAAATATCAGATATGTTCCGTAGAAGTCTTCCTGAACTGATTCCACCTAATCATTATCAGCCTTCTCTTCATCTTCAACAAACGATATGAACAAAAAGATATAGATCAATGGAAATCGAATCTATGAGTTTCGAATTCGAATAGCATAAAATCGAATGTTTATCATTTAAATCAAATAGAAGAGTTTCTAGAAGAAATATGCTATAATGCAAGACGATTTGCATAAACACAGTAACATTTGCTCCCGTCTCAATAGCAAATACGTCAGAGCTGACAAAATAAACCTGGCTGCTGCTGCTGCTGCTGCTGCTTTATAAAACTCGGAACGAGAAATCGGAGAGCAGTTCGATTTCCAGTTGAAATCGTTTCATTCACTTACGCGCAAATACACTTGGGAAATGTGTAAATCCGTGTCTTCTTTCTCTAGCTATGGGCTAAATAGCAGGGGAAACTGGGTTCTATAATCTTGGGTGGCAACCAGTCTGCTGCACAAAGTAATGGCAACCTACTGCAGGAAAATCTGCACAGTCAGTCATGTTTCTTTCGTGACATGATTGTCTGTGCCTGCACCGTGTATGGCACTTAATTGACTTAATCAGTTACTAAAAGAGGAAGAAAATGGCTTGAAAATCCCCTAAAACAAAACTGCTCTCAATTAAATCACCACAGAGAGCTTTTCTTCCTGCTATCAGCATGGCTAACTGTAGACTGCTGGAGAGTAATATACTGCGATTTCTTGGCAAAATGATTTTAACTTACTTGAATAAAGGAGACCACATCGGATCAATAGCTGCATCTACTGAAAGGACAGTTTTGTCACTGTTTCGTTCCAAAATATTTTTTTTCGTCTAAGTTCCTCTTTCACATTTATAAATCTACCATTCTTCCGTACGAGCTTAAGTCACCGATGCCTCCTCAACAGGTGTTTACTCGTGCAACCAGACTAGCAACTGGACCCCACCCATTCACAGTCAGTTAGCCAAATGCAGACGACAATTCTGCTCCTGCAGCTTCTTCTCTCGCACTTCCCACCTGTGGAACTCGCATCCGTATTCTTGCTTTCCAGACGGCTACAACCTCCAGAAACTTAAATGCAAAGTCAATACTCATCTACTAACCACTGGACTCTAGCTCTCTCCCCACCCCTGTATAAACTTCCCTTTCTCTCCACCTATGTATCTGTCATCGCCCCTGCTTTCTATTGTTCCTTTCTGACTAGTCTGTACTCCTCACTTTTTTCTAATTAATCTTTTTACATTTATGTAACCCCCTGCACATCAGTGGCGTTTCCGCCTTGCTCGGGGTGAAATGATAAAAAAAAAAAAAAAAACATTGGATACTGCTGCCATATCCGGACTGCTACTACTGCTATTCTTCTCGAGGTTCTGGAAAAAATTCAAAGGTTTATAATATAATTGTCCTTTTTTTACGGCATATTAACCTTGGATGGTTTTCTAAACGCCGGCAACACTTTACTGGTTAGAAAGCAAGTCTAATGAACATTTTTATTATCAGTGACATCTTTGCAAAGGCTCTCACACCAGTTTGTTGAAGTATGAAAACTGGAATTTTTTTCTTAAAAATGTATTATGGCAATATTTTTTTCATCAAAAATGTATTGTTAGTAATATTTATCTTCAAAAATCATTAGTTCGTAAATTTGTTTCTTCAAAAATGTATTGTTAGTAATATTTTTCCTTCGTAAATGTATATATTTTTCTATGAAAGTATATATTTATCCTTTTATAGTGTTTTGACCCCAGTTCGGGGGTTAACTATTTGCGCATGACTGGGGCCTTAACCACTCAGGGTCTGGAAACAAGAGCAATTAGGAGGCGATTCCATGCTCTTCACAATTTCCCAATTGGAGGCCTTGCTGCCGAAGGCAGTTTATTTTCATAGCCAGGATCAAAAGTTAAGGGGAGGTAGTTATAACTGCCCTTGTTATTTGTAAGTTTAGTATATCATTAATATACATTATCTTCAGATTAAAGGAGACTTTGTAATAGCTCTTTGAATAAGCCCAGCTAAACACCGCTTGCAGAATGCAATCGGGATGGGAACGCAAATTTGGAAGCTCTCTATGCAATAAAGACTTGTGTAGACAGAGATGGGAATCAAGGCTGTTCTTAGCCCTCCCTACAATACAGCATTCGCTCCCTGTGACTTTCGATTTTTCCACTAGATAAAAAAAAGTCATGGAGCGTTGTTTTGAAGTCAATGAAGAAGGCAGTGACATAGGGGCTGAATAACCCAAATATATATATATATATATATATATATATATATTTGAACTAATATATATATATATATATAAATATTTCGTCATTAATATAAATATATAAATATTTCGTCATTCTTGGTTTCATCGGATTTTTATCATTCGCAGACACTATTGTCTCGACTGTCAATTAGTTGTCCTACGGCCATTGTCTCTGATGGACGTTACATCAAGGAAGCTTTAAAAAATTGTCACGCTGTACAAACACACTGACAAACCTTACAGGGAGAATGAGGATATTGTTTGTGCCAGCCTGTCAAATGTCAGTCGTGTTATCTAGGCGAAGTAACAAACTGGATCCATCAGTCCAAAACGTAAAAGAAAAATGCTGTCGGAAGAGAGAAACCACAATGCAAAGAGACAACGAATATATGATAAGGGAAAATGTGAAAGATCCTAGGAAAACATGATTCGTTTTGTTTCAATTAATTTTCACAAGTGTGTATATATATATATATATATATATATATATATATATATATAATGTTTATTTCTCTTTATCTGTTTTCTCACGATCTCTGAAGAAGCTTTAATAAATGTGAAACATTTTAGCTTGAGATACGTATTTAATTTTTTCCTTTAGTGTATCATATATATATATATATGTGTGTGTGTGTGTGTGTGTGTGTGTGTGTGTGTGTGTGTGCGTGCGTGCGTGAATTTGTGTTTGCGTTCGTATGTATGCATATATATATATATATACAAGAATCATGATTGGAAATGCGTAAACTTGAAAAAGCTACTATGGTGAATGCACTCACCCTGACATAAAAAGAAAGAGAAAACAAAGCCATCCCCAGTCAAAGAAAGAGTGATTTAAAATATCAAATTTGAGATCCTTCTACTGTTTATTAAGTGTTTCCATCACGAAAACGCACGGGAAGTATCCCTGAAAATGAGAATCGACATAGAAGACACGAATTTAATCATTTGTATTGAGAAGAAAATCATTTCTTTTTCTGAAGATTGATTATCTGAAAGGGCTTCAATGTTTCAATGAGTCGAGGAAATTTCGTAATTGGTTTGTTTTATGGAAAAAGAGAAAGCCAAGAAAATGCAAATTGGTTTCGACAAGTGAAGTGAAGTGAAGGTTGCTTGATTAATAGTGTCTTTGTAAAAAAAAAAAAAAAAGAATGTAAAGGAAGGAAGGAAGGAAGGCTATAAAGGAAGGAAGGAAGGAAGGAAGGAAGGAAGGAAGGAAGGAAGGAAGTGAGTAATGCGCATGCGCGAGTAAATGCAAAGTGCAAAGTCTCGTAAAAGTAAGCAAAAAGATATTAGTAAAAGAAAGAATCCTGATCCTGTAAGAGAAAGAAATACAGGGATTTAAAGAGAAAGCGAAATGCAAGTAAATGTAAGTTGCCAACACCAACGAAAAAAAAAAGAACTCGTAAAAAAATCAGACATGAACAGAACATATAAGTATGAGCAGAAATGAGAGATATAAACAAAATTATGTAGATAGATAGATAGATAGATAGATAGATAGATAGATAGATAGATAGATAGATAGATAGCAAAAGTAAGGGGATTAAATAGAGTGAAAGGAAGAAAAGAGAAAGAAACAAAGAGAGAGGAACGATAACGAAATTTCGGTAAAGGACTGAAAACTAATTGCATGGAAGAAACAGGACGACATAGAAATGGAAGGCTGGATTGGAGCAAGTAACGAATGAACGAGACACAGGTCGACGGAAAATAGGGACTACAGATCAAGTTCATTTCATTTAATAAAAGCAAGATGCGGCAGAATGTATGAAATAGGCAAGGATAGATGGAAGACGGGAGGGAGGAAAAGAAGGAAAAACCCGGATGGATCTAAAGTAAAAAAGGAACAACTCATGCTGAATAAGAAATGGAGATTTAAAAATTTCTTTTTTATCCAGGGATCTTTTTATTGATGAAACCCGCTCGATTTCGATCCTAGTGATTAACATTTTTAAGCAATTGAAAACCTTTATTTAGCGAGCTCTTCCATTTGACGTTTCTGTGTATGACAATAAACTAGAATTGGCAGTAGTGCCTCTGATCAGGAGTTTGGTGGTTTTGTGTGTCATGGAACCGACTCTTGACTATTGTTGTCCCAAGAGCCCCTCTAACCATGGCGAAAACTATTGGTAGATTGGAAACACACACAAAAATAAGCAGTATATTTTATAAATAATGATCATCAATACATTTTTATCAGAAAATGATCAAAAATACATTTTAGAATAAAATGATCAGCAATATATTTTTATTATGAAATGATCGACAACACATTTTTATGATAAAATGATCATCAATACATTTTTATGATAAAATGATCAACAATATATTTTTATGATAAAATGATCAACAGTACACTTTATAATTAAATGATAAACAAAGCCTTTTTAAAATAAAATGATAAACAATAGATTTTATGATAAAATGGTCAATATTACTTTTAACGGTGAAATGATCAAAAATACATTTTTATAAAATGATCAGCAATATATTTTATAACAAAATTATAATTGATCAACAATACATTTTTATGTTAAAATGAACAACAATATATTTATGATAAAATGATCACCAATACATTTGTATTGTAAAATGTTGAACAATACAGTTTTATGATAAAATGATCACAATACATTTTTATGATAAAATGATCACCAATGCTTTTGCATGACAAAATGATCAAAAATATATTTTTATGTTTAAATGAACAATATATTTTATAATAAAATAATCAATAATATATTTTTGTAATAAAATGATCAACAATTTTTTTTAATAAAATGATCAACAATAAATTTTTCTGACAAAATGATCAACAATACATTTTCGTAATAAAATGATCAATATTACATTTATTAATAAAATAGAATTTTATAATTAAGTGATCAACAATACATTTTTATGATAAAATGTTCAACAATACATTTTATAATAAAATCATCATTATTACATTTTATGATAAAATGATCGACAATACATTTAGATGATAAAATGTTCACAGTACATTTTATGATAAAATGATCAACAAGACATTTAAAAAAATGATTAACAATAAGTTTTTTAAAACAAATAACAATGAATATCGGCTCAAAAATATAAAAATACATCTTTATAGTGAAATTGCCGGCAATATAATTCTATAAAAATTGCTATATATTTTGTAATAAAATTACCAGAAATATATTTTCTAAACATTAGGATCATTACACTCTTTTAAATAAAAAAGATACGTTTTATCCTCTACAAACTATGTATTTAAAGCACATACGTTTACTCTGAAAGTATAAAATTTATGTACAAAATATCATGAGTTAAAAGGATAAAACTGCGCTCAAAATATTTAGATTTCGGTACTGAATCACCTGTAGGAGCTGCTATTCCGTTTAACAAAATTAGATCGATCAACAATCTTCTTTTTAAATATCTAATGTTATATGCATATCATCTGTTGCTGTGGTTCAAGAATAGTTAATCTTTAAGTTATAAAAGTCAATTGATTATAGCCAAATTATATTATTATCTTAAAACTACTAAGAACCAGGAAAATATCTTCAGGAAGATTGTTGAACTGCTATCCAATGTCTATCCTCCTGCATAGCACTGAAGACAGGGTCAATCACCTCACATATAGTGGTGGACTAGGTTAAGAAGTGGCTTGTAAGTTTCAATGCTTCAAAAACGAAACTGCTATCTGTCACCCATCACAGCAACATCTCCTGCCTCCCATAAGGATGGGCCAGCTAGTCTCCCTGAAATCAATATATTGCGCCTCCTCGTCCTTACTTTATCTTCCGACCTCAAATGGAATCATTACATTGAGTCAATAGCTAAATCCTCTGCTAAGAAGGTTGGATCACTGTGTGGAGCCAGGAAGTTTTGTAAGCCTGATTCCATCTTGCATATATACAAATCAACCATCCGTCCGTGCATAGAATACTGTTGTCATATATGGTCAGGAGCCCCAGCTGTTCATCTCAGTGTTCTCGACAAGCTTCAAAAAAGAATCTGTATTGTGATAGGTCCCGACTTGGAAACTCGACTCAAGCCACTTTCTCACCGGCGGGATGTGGCTTCCCTCTGTCTATTCTACAAATATTTTCATGGCTTCTACTCCGACGAACTTAAGTCACTGGTGCCCTCGCCACAAGAATTTACCCGTGCAACCAGACTGGCAACAAGGTCCCACCCAAATACAGTTAGATCAACCAAATGCAGCCGTCAATTCTACTCCCTCAGCTTCTTTTCTCGCACTTCCCGTATGTGGAACTCCCTTCCGTATACTTGTTTTATTGACGGCTACAACCTCCAGTTATTTAAATGCAAGGTCAATACGCATTTTTTATCCACTTTACTCTAGTTCCTTCTACATTACCCTGTATATCTTTTTCAATTTTGTTCTTTTCTTTTCTCTCTGCCTTCGCAACTGTCTTCACACCTGTGTTTCCATCCGTCTCTTGCCTTTTCTCTGACACCCACTGTAAGTGGTCTGTCTTTCTCTTCAATCTACTCTTGTCTAAACTTTTGCTCATAAGTAGCTCTCTGCGTATCAGTGGCGGTACCGCCTTGCTTGGAAGTAAACGATTAAAAAAAGGAAAACTCGACCACCTCGATGTGGTTTAATCTAACATCTTAATAATAGAGTAGTAAATTCGATTCTCATTAGGTGCCACATACTTTCGGCCTTCTGCGACATCTAAGTTATGCTTAGAAACTTACCATTGTTCACCTCGATATAGTGCAATGGTTAGCAAGCTTGTTTCGCTAGAACCTATTACAGCTGAGAAGTGAGTTTCATCATCACTGGATACTCTATACATTCTGCTCTGTGCCACATTTAAGCTGAGCTTAGAAAATCAATACGGTAAGAAAAATGGAACAATTAGAAGTGACGACTAGATCTTCAAAGTTATCCAAACTGCACCAAAGAATATCGAAGGACAAAGTGGAAGCACAAAATAGAGTCTCAGATTGAATAATCGGAGAACCGAGTTCGAATTCCATTCGAATTCATTAGATTTACTCCTATGGTAATACAAGTGGGAAGGTATAAATCTATCACTTCTTCCCTCAGCGATAGATAAATAGCAGGCAGACTAGGTTCTATAGTAAGAATTCAACAGTAAGAATTGGAAACCTACTACTAGAAAAAGTCACACCGCTGCTTGTGAAGTAAAAATTCTATGCGACTTTCAGGAAAGTAGCCGACTGAACCCTCCCAGGGTGAATGCCGCCCCAGGGTGAATGCCGCTACAAGTACAAATAAGTAGGTCCAAGTGGTTTATACTCTGTAAGAAGTCGAGAATAATAAGTTCAATTTACGCATTAGGGGAAAAATGCCCTTAATAATAAAGAGATATACGGGCGGTCGAACATATATGATATTTTTTAAATAAATTTCAATCAGAAGACTAGGTGATTGGCCCCGTAATAAAAAATAAAAACAAAAACGATATGGTGGTTTGTGATTCTTTTCATACGACCATGAATTAACGAATCAGCAATTATTAATGAATTGATATAAAAATGCGAATATGTTTGCCTCTTAAGTAACATCCGTGACTCAGAACTGCTAAATAGTTACGAGCTAAAGGAGTGACAGTTTCTTTCACTCATTCTCCCATTCATTGTCTTTCATTCTCCTTCCTTTATGAATATGCACAGAAGCTAAGGAAAGTATTAAGAAACTGAAAAATTTAATTAGAAACAAAGAACAGCCGACCAAACTATTACGAAATATCAGCTTTTCTATATAGTAGTGATTGCTAAAGATATTCCTCACAGATAAAGAAGGCACTTGAAGCAGCAAAAATGTGGTTCTATTTTTAATTTCTGAACATGTAAGCAGCGAAGAAAATGGAAACAAAATATACACTTAGTGTTACCATAAAAAACAGAGTTGAAAGTTCTAGTTCTAGGAAAGAGGGTTTCGCAAATTTTATACTCACAGGAGAGACTGAAGGCATGAGAGACATGAAAACAACGCATAACCAGCCCAGCGGACTTGAAATGAATGAAGTTTAGGGAAGATAACAAAAAGACACATTTTATTAAGAGCGATATTTTTTAGCATTTTACTCCAAGAAAAGCAAACCCGCAATTGCCTAAAGTGATAGTTTGTTTTTTGTTTTTGTTTCCTTTAATTTAATCATTTCACCCCAAGCAAGGCAGAACAGTCACAAGTGTGCGTTGGGTTAAAAAGATAGAGGAAAAAAAAACAGGGTACCGAGGATGTCGAAAAAGGATTAAAAAATTGATAGGAGATAGATAGTTGCATTTAAATTTTGGGAGATTTTAGGTATCAAAAAAATAAATAAAAGAAAGGAAGTTCCACAAACAAAAAGAGCAAAAAAATAACTGTTAAAGTAGAAGAGACGGTTACATTTAGGTATTTCAACGGTTAAAGAATGAGACCTTGGTGACAATCTAGTAACACCCATATACTGATGTCGTCAGGGAACTAGGAAAAGCTCGTCAGAGCAGTTGCCATGGAATATTTCTAAAAAAGACAGAAGGAAGCCACATTATGCAGTCAGTTAAAAGTCATATGTGATACCGTAATACACGCTTGGGCGATCATGTCTCGAAAAGGATATGTCTGACTGGGCAGAAGATTATCCCGCAATAGGTTGCCATTATTTTCTGCGGTAGTCTGGTTGCCAGCCAAGGTTATAGAATCCAATCTGTCCTGTTATTTAATCCATAATTGGGGGAAGAGGCGGATTAATACTTTTCCCAAGGGTATTTGCCCTTAAATGAATGCATGAATTCAACTGGAATTTGAACTGGGTTCCATGATTTTTCGTTCCGAGCCGATATCCACTGCGCCACAATGCACATCCACAGTCGGATGAAACATTAACTGAAGGCTGGCTACCCAATTAGGCTCGATTGCATTGCAAATCTTCCTTTGGATTTTGTTGAGAACCTTAAGGTGAATACTAGGATCATCCGAAAGACAAGAGATTGTGGAAAGCCATGATCGCCAATAGACATGGCACATAAAAGTCGATAAAATAACCCGATTTGCAGCAATAAGGACAGTCAATACAAAAAATACACGTAGCGCTACTGTGAGACAAAAGATAACTTTCTCTCTATTTCTGAGATGGAGTAGTATTTACAATATTTACATGATTCGGACTATTGTCCTCATCATTGCTGCCATTTGTTCGAGATTTCTGTGCAGGAAATTTCGAACCGAAACTTCACTGAGTATATCATTCTCATTCCTAGCCTAGAGCCTCTTTTGGTATTCATGAGTTATCTCCCTCAACCTCTCTAAGTTAATTGATCACCACTACTGTAGCCTGGTATTGAACTCACAATTCTTTGGGTCAAGTCACTGGAACTAACCAACGTCTTTATCCACTGAGCAATGTGTCCTTAAGGACAACTGAATTTCTGGGACTTATAAACCTAATATTCAGTAACCATTTTTATGTTAATTTGTTTCTCTAGTATATTTTGCCAGAATTCATATTGCGATTTTGACACTAATGATTTTCTTTGGCATTCCGTATTGCTGATTCCCATATTGTATTTATATCTATGCTTGGTCGGCTTAGGACATTTTTGCAGGTTAGTATATGTGCTGATTCCTTAAGTTTATGTAGTTTCCATTGGTGTTCTCTATCTATTATTTCAACTTCATCCCGTTGGGGGCGGTGATTCCTTTTCTCACTTCAGATGTACTCAGCTACGTCTGGTTTTTCTATCTTCCCTCGTGTTACGGCTATGCGATAATTTTGTAGCCTTACTTTTAGGGAGCGGCCTGTTTCTTACTTCGATGTCTTTCTATAGCTACATGGAATGAGGTACACACAGTCCCTTAGTCATGCCTTCCTCTGTTGGAGTTCTTACTCGGGAAAGGTACATGCGAAGTATAGAACCACTTCTGAATATCGTTCTGAACACATCCTTTGTATTTTCTCCGATAATCCTTTGACATAGGGTAGGCAGATCGAGGCCAGACCACTGAATATAGACGTTAGATAATTCCAGTGATTTGACCTAAAGAGTTGTGAGTTCAATACCAGACTACAACAGGGGATAACAAGTAAGTTAGAGGATTAGAGGGAGATAACTCATGACTACCAAAAGAGACTTAACACAAGGAACGAGAATGATTTTAAGAAAGGGTTCGGTTAGATATACCTATCGCCCGAAAAAGGCCGGAGCGTACAACGGTCGAAACGTCGTACAAATGGCAACAGCGAACAATAGTATGAACAATAAAAATAATGAGGACAATAGTCTGAATAATAGTAATAAAGTAATAATAATGTAAATATTATAGCTTTTTCTTGGTGATAAGATTACTAAGTTGATTTCAGTAAAAAGAACATACAGTTCAATTTTGATATGGTTTAAAAAAAACTGTGGAAATTAACGTTGTGACACCACATGCCCAAGTAAATGTCGTGACAATGTCACAGCGTGTCAACATTTTCATATATAATCACTAGTGCACATTTTCCTTGAGGCTATTACCGTCTCTCTGAACAGGGCGCTGTTCAGTAATCTTATCTGCCCTAGAGAAGCCAAGAAAAATCAACCTATATTCCATAAAAAATTCTTACATGCAACCAACAGTAAAACTTACCATGACACTAATACACCTAATAATTTATTATCTATGTATGGAAGTTGATAGGTATGACATGTTTTTAAATAGAATCGAATTCAAATGTTTCTGTCAGTAAGCTCTAAATTATTAAGAGAAATTAGATCTGAATTCTTTACTGTATAACGTTTAATTTATGTGATATTTGGTGAAGCATGGATTTAGGTGCATTGATAAGGAAAGAGTTACTGTTGAAAAAATATGTAAAAGGTAACGCTAACGACAATGAAGTTATAACAGGATTATAATTGTGCACTTGACTGCGTATTGTTACGTCTAGAGTTTTTATATAATTAGACATGCGGTTGGTTATCGTATAATCAATTGTTTGCTGTAGGTTATTATCCTATCTCCATATCGTTTATTGCGTCGTTTTCTGGTTTTCTTTTAGTTATGTTTTTATTTCTCCGAATATTGATTACACTGTGATCAAATGAAATGTCCATCTCTTGGCCAAAAAACGTGATAAAAGCGATTGATTTTCAGACTTTTACATCGTGCACTTGATGACGCAGCAAATATACTAGCCCTAGTCATTGTCCTTCTCTTATCGATTTCTTCTTCTTCTTCTTCTTCTTCTTCTTCTAGTGGTAGTAGTAGGAACTCTACAGTTCCTGCTTCTTCTCTTCGTTTTAGTTAGCTCTCTTCTTTGTCTTTTATTCTATTGTTTTCTTTACCCTTTTTAATTCTCATTCTAGTTTCCATTTTATTTTATCTTCTTCTTTTCCTTCCTTTTAGTTCACATTCTTCTTCTTCTTCTTCTTCTTCTTCTTCTTCTTCTTCTTCCATTTTAGTTCCCATTCTCCCAGTTTCCATCTTATTTTTTCTTCTTTTTCTTTTTTCTATTCCCTTTTTGTTAACATTCTTCTAGTTTCAATTTTATTTTCCTTCTTTTTTTTTCCTTTTTGCTTCACATTCTCCTAGTTTTCATCTTATTTTCCATCTTGTTGTTGTTCTTCCTCTTCTTCTTTTTCTTCTTCTTCTTCTTCTTCTTCTTCTTATTATTATTATTATTATTATTATTATTTGTTTTTAGTTCATATTGTTTTAGTTTTCATTTTATTTTCCTTCATCTTCTTCTTCTTACTTTTTAGTTCACAGTCTCCTAGTTTCCATCTTACGTTTTTTTTCTTTCTTATTTTTTCTACTTCTTTTCCTTTTTTAGTGAGCATTGTCCTAGTTTTCATCTCATTTTCTTTCTTCTTCTACTTCTTTCTTTCTTTTTTAGTTCACATTTTCTTAGTTTCCATTTTATTTTTCTACTTCTTTTTTTTTTCCTTTTTACTTCACATTCTCCTAGTTCCTATCTTATTTTCCTTCTTGTTCTTCTTTTATTTCTTCTTGTTCTTCTTATTTGTTTTAGTTCATATTTTTTCAGTTTCCAATTTATTTACTTCTTCTTCTTCTTCTTACTTTTTAGTTCACAGTCTCCTAGTTTTCAACGTATTTTCTTTCTTTCTTATTTTTCTTGTTTTTCTTTTTCTTTTTAGTTCAAATTGTCCTAGTTTCCATCTTATTTTCTTTCTTCTTGTTCTTGTTCTTGTTCTTGTTTTTCTTCTTCTTCTTCTTATTATTATTATTATTATTATTCTTTCTTTTTTAGTTTATATTCTCTTAGTTTCTGTTTTATTTTATTCTATTTTTCTTCCTCTTCTCCTTCTTCTTCCTTTTCACCTTCTATTACCTTTTTTCTTCATCGTCTCATTATTTTGGCAATTATTGATTATTTTTCTTTCACTACGTGTTCACCGCATCCAAATTATTGGTTGACATGGGCGTGTGACCAAAAAAGAACTTCGTGCAACCACCTATTTGCAAGGAGGGATACCACAAAACGAATGGGTCATTGAGTCGGTGAGGACATTATGTACTTGTGGATATGCGTCAACACGTTTTACACAACGTTGTACAGATGGAGGTGCTGAAAATGAGATGACAAGCTGTATAGATTGCTAAGTACATAGAAAAAAAGGCCCTGAAGACTAAAAAGAAAATATAAAGAATACGCAATAGTCAAAAAGTATACTATGGTAATAAATAAAGAAAAACACGCAAAATACTCCACTTTTTTTTCTGGTACACATAAGAAATCAATAACTGATCGATACATAACAGGGAAAGAAATTAAACGGAGTTAAAGAAGTGGGGCGATATATCATGAGAATGATAATCGAGATGACGAAGATGGAGGAAACAAATATGAGATATCGATAAGGAAACGGAAATAATTTTGATGTTTATGAAGATCATGTTTATAATTGTTATTAGTAAAAGAGGGTAATACTAAGCCTGAAAAGTGACAGAAAGTAGATTAAGAAGTGAAAAAGAAGAAAGAGAGAAAAAAAGAAAGAAAAGAAGGAAGGGAATGAGAAAATAGTACAACTGAATTAAAAGGGGCGAGACGAAATAAAAAATCAAGTAAAAACATATAAAATCTTGCAACAAAAAGAAAGTCTAAAATAAAAAAGTCCAAAGAAGGAAAATATGCCTGAAAATAGAGAAAAAATAATGAATTTGATTTGGTTTGGTTTGGTTTAATTTACGGCATATCAACCTCAATAGGTTATTTAATTTTTTTTAATCATTTCACCCCAAGCAAGGCATTCCACTGCCACTATTGCGCTTGGGGCTACATAGGGAAGGTAAATAGGAAGAGTGGTTAGATGTAGGAAATGTCAGAAGGGGGGTGATAGATAGTTGGGTGGGTGGGAAGAGTGTTTGAAAGAATGGAAGTTAGTTTGTTTGAAAGAATGGAAGTTAGTTTCTTAGGAGGTGTCTATTGACCTTACATTTAAACTCCTGGAGATTCAAGCAGTCATGTGGAAGAGAATTCCACAGTCGAGAAGTGCGAGAAAAGAAACTGTTGGAGTAGAAGTTGCGGTTGCATTTTATCGGTTTCACTGTAAAAGGGTGGGATCTAGTTGCTAATCTAGTATCTCGTGCAAATTCGAACCTAGGGGGCACCAATGATCTAAGTTCATCGGAGCAGAAGCCGTGAAAGTATTTATAGAAGAGACACAGGGAAGCCACGCAGTAAAATTTTTATAATAGATTCGTCTGATTAGATTATACATTCTTTGTAAAAAAATAAGTTTGTAGATCAGTTTTAGATTTGATTTAGGTTTATTTTGCTTAATTGCTTATCAACCTCAGCAGATTATTTCATGCCGACAAGATTTTTACAACAGAATTGTCTGAATAAAATATGAATTCTTTGTTAGAAATTAATTTGTAGATTAGCATTCTTTGATGTGTTTTTGTAAAATTGTTTCAGTTGAAAGCCAGATCTACTGCTGGTAATATTTTTTTTCTTCAAAAGTTTATTGTTTCGAGCATAAATATGCATAAACTTCCAAATATTTTTCATAATTAAAACAAAATTAATTTTTGATAATGGCTAAGAGTACAGCTGAGGGCGCTTGAACGTACAAAAGCTTTGAACAATTCTTATGTAATTAGAGTTAAAAAAAATATGAACATATGAAAAATTATATAAAAAAGTTAATGCCATTTTTATTGAAACGTGTATATATATAAACTAAGTAATTAAATAATTATATATATATATATATATATATATATATATATATATATATATTGAATATAAGTATTTAATGACTTATTTTTTTTCATAATAAAATGAAACCATTACACAGTTGTATTATATTGTAGAATTTCTGAATAATTATGACAAAGTGTAACCATACCATAAAATACATATGAGGGTCATCCAACTATGGATTATAACTTCTTCTAATCTTGGAAATTTCGCCTTCAAAAAGTCCCCGTTACGTGAGCGTTCTTAAAAAAAAAAAGATAAAAAAATTCATTTCAAATCGCCTGAAGACATACATGGTTGAACCTGAGGTCGCGTAATAACTCGTTTACAAATGAAAAAAAGAAATATTTATATATATATATATATATATATATATATATATATATATATGAACTGAAGAATATATTTACGCGCACACACATACATACACACACACACACACACACATATATATATCCTGACGATTGCGTTCAGCAATGAAATCGATTGTCGCCGCTTAGTATAGAGTTCAGTGTTCACTTTTATTTTTACATACGCTTTAGCTCTGATACTGAACATTATCTATAATTATATAGCTTAGTACTACGTCGTTATCACAGACATACACGCACACACAGACACACATACACACACATACATGCGTGTATGGGTCCCCATATATGCCTATACATGCGTTTGCGTGTGTTTTCGCGCGTGTGTGCGTCGGTGGGATCTTTAGGACATCTTATGTTGCATGGATAATTCTTGTCTCAAGATTGCCAGGTTAAAAGGTATAACCTGTTCTCTTTAGCCAAAGAGCGGTAAAAAAAAACAAAAAAAACAAACACTATGCTGTGGATCGTGTTGATGGAGATAACAGTGTTCAGAGTATGGTTACCAAAGAAATGATTAGGATATTGCATAAAAAGCTTCGAGAAAAAAAAAAATAATAATAATAATAATAATAATAAGAAGAAGAAGAAGAAGAATTATTATTATTATTATTATTATTATTATTATTATTATTATTATTATTACCATTTCAACTATGACTCCAATTGCAGCATTTAGTCGGTTAAGTGCCATACGTGATATGCGCTTTGGGCGATCATGTCTGCAAAGAGACATAGCTGACTAAGCAGGACTTATTGCAATAGGTTGCCATTACTTTCTGCTGCAGATTGGTTGCAAACCAATGCTATAGAATCCAATCTGTCTTGCTATTTAACCTATAGCTAAAGGGAGACGCGATGGATTATTACCTTTCCCAAGTTATTAATATTGCAGCACTACTAGGGAATCTTATAGATAAGTGATGAGTAGATTGAACCGAAATATTGCTAAACGAAAATCTGGAAAGTGGGTATTTTGATTAGAGAATTGTAAGGTGACTATTCTGCATTCTTTTTCTCTCGAAGTTCTTTCAGGGGATATAAGGAAAATAAGTCACTTCTATTCTTCAATAGTCTCCGCCATTATTCATTGGTCGATTTGAATAACTAAATGCATTTAATTCTCAAACCTAAAATCTGTGCAATCTCTTTTGGGATAAAATTGTCCACTTTGTCAGCGTTGAAAAGTTGTCATTAACGTAGCAAGACAACATCGCGTAGACAACACTGGGTTTTACTTGTTCTAAAATTATCCGGCATATCGACATTATACTAGGTTGCCACTGATGAAATGATTCACTTTATAGGAAATGAAGAAAATCCTTCTGAAATGTTAAATAACTAACTTATTTATTTGAAATAGGCACCATTTTGATATATAAGTGATCTTCAACGTACTTCTAAATTGTTGAGTGCATCTTAAAAAAATCATTCTTTGATGTGATAAAAGTTCAAATATTTAGCTTGCCTCTTCTTTATTGGAGAATGTTTCATTGTTCGAAATGCTTAAATAAGTGATAATCAGTAGGGGAGTTATTAGGTAAGTATAAGGGACGAGGCAAATTTCATAATTCAGCCGATACAGATTTACGATTGAGAACCGTTTTGTCGTACGTTCGTGTAGCACAATTGGTTCATCCCTATACACAAGACTAGAATGTTTCTTTTTCAATGTTTCGTACATACTCTCAATTTCTCCACAATACTATGTTTCTAGTATTGTTTTAACTTAAATCATGAATGAATAATGAATAAATCTTTTAAAAGATCACCACACATCAAATTCACATATTCTTCTCAATTTATGGGCTAATTGATAAAACCTGTAATAATTAAATCGTTATTATCTCGAAAAACAAAATTGCGTATAAAATACATTTCGGCATTAACTAACCCAAATATATTCATATGGGGCTAAACAAAAATCATGCAACTAAATATATATAAAAAGTCTGAGACAAATGAGTCTATATCGATTACTCAAGTTGTCATTGAGAAGATACATAAATAATTAACCTTCATTAGACGAATGAAAACGCAGTTGAATACTAAGATGTGCACGTATATATTTACTAGTAAAAGGCTATTTGAAGCCACTGGCGTTCTAAATTAGAAGAAGTGACTGGGAACTTGTGCCAAACCATCTGTAAAAACATACAATTATGGCCATTGCTGTGCGATGGCTTGTGAAACAAGAAGAATAGCAAAGTAAGCACACACACACACACACACACACACATACAAAAAACCATTAACTTTTTAGAGTGAAGTGGAGATTCGGGTATTGCGTGGATGATTCACTTGAATCCAACTTCTGGCCTACACTCTGTGGTCCAGGAGTATCCATTTCTCGTTGCAGGTAATAATTCGATGCAACATTGATTCTTTTTCGCAGTTTGTATTCATACAGTATGATTACCCGAGATTGTATCATTGTAATCATTTTTCTTAAACTGATGAATAACAATAAATTGAGAGAAAAATTATGTGGAAAAAAAAAGAGCCAGGAATACGTCAACATTTTTTTTTTTATATACTAAGGAAGTTACTTCGTTAGACGACCAGATGAACAATCAACCAAAACCAAAACTTGCGTCATTTCATGTTTGAAATTTATCCGTTAGACCAGGAATAAAAGGAGAGCTTTCATTAAAAAAGTATGAAAGAAATTTCCTCGAATTTAATTCATGTTCGGAATTCCTTAGTGCCTCGATTATATGTATTTAAGCGGGCTACATTTTTGGAAACTAGGACCCACGGTGTTCTTGTTGAACAATCTAGATGCAAGCGTCTTGCACTTTTCACCTACAATTTAAAAAAAAAATGCAATGGGAATCTTATTGTCAATCCTGTAGCCATTACTGTCTTTTTCTTAATTCTCATCACCAATGTCTTCTCTTTTGCTTTCAATCCCCGTAATCGAATATACAGCTCGGGCCAAATGTTTTGCAACATCGTAAAAAATCCGAGTTATCGATAACAAAACACAACTATTTTTGCTTTAGCATTTTAAAATAATAATTTAAACTATTTCAAAGTAAAAAGATTATTTATTATCATGTATGTTAAATTTTGATGTTAAATTCAATACTTTATGTGCCTTTCTCTATTTTTAAGAACGAGTTTTATTCGCTTTGGTATAGGCTCAATTTGTGATTTTAAACAGTTAAATCTTTGTAGGACATCTTCAGTTTCAATTCTTGTTGTTGGAGCAGCTTTACACACCTTTGATTCCAGGAATGAGCAAAAAGTTTTGATGGGATTGAGATCAGGTGAGTTACCAGACCAGTTTTGCAGAACTCTGAAGTTATTGTCCTCGAACCACTTCATCATGAATTTTGCTTTATGGAAATGTGCACCACCATGTTAAAACACCACATATCGATCAGGGTAGTGTTCTATCAAAAAATATGTTAGTCTATTTTGATATTTTCCATATACCATTTCTTCTTCATTGACGTACCTTTGAGTACAATCACTAATACTCAGACGCCATGAAAGAAGAAGCACCCCCCCCACCAAATATGAACGAGGTCCGGATGCTTGACTGTGGATACCACACAATCAGGGTGGAATTTTCCACCTACTCGTTTTCAGTTTGTCTATGAAGAGGTCGTGGGTTGTGAGATGTTGTACCCCTTGATAATTTATGATAGTCTCGAACACTTTGCAAAAAATCGGTAGGAATCTGATAGGGAGATAATTAGAAGGGCCCGATTGTTCTTCAGCGTTCCATACAGAAATCATAGAAGAGGACTTCCAACCGGGAGGGAAGCTAGAAACAGAGAGGTAGTAGTTGTAGAGTTTGGAAAAGACAAAGGATAATTCAAGGGTAGATTTTTTCAGGGAATTATTGGTATTCCGTCACCTCAGCCCGCCTTATTGGGGTCAAGTATTGAAATTATGTTAGAGACCAGCCAATAAGTAGGGTGAACATCATTCAGTTAAACGTCAGTTCTAGGTGGGAAGACGGGTGCGGACACCCAAGACGAATCAAATGTTGAGTTCGTAGAGAATCTGCGAGCAAAGCATTCAGCCTTGTCCACTGAAGATATGAAGACCTCAAAGTCATTGATTAAAGAGTGGGGATTGAGAACTTGCTGTTATTTATCAAATTTTTACATAGCCGCCACATGCGGGACGCTGTTTCATTCTTTCAAATTTATGACCAAAATCATAAATATTATTGTTGAACCGTACAAGCCATCAACACAAACAAAAAACCCACCCAGCCACCCCCCCCACATATATATATATATATATATATATATATACGAACATTCCTGGGAGTATCTATAATATTTTTCTTTGTTTCAAATAACAACATGGGTAAAGATGGCTACGAGGCTGAGGTGTGAAGAAATTGTGCGAGTGATATCCGTCGATTCACTTACGCTCAAATATTCCTGGGAAAGGTATGAATACACATTTTCCCCATATGCGGGTTAATTAGTAAAACTCGTGTTATTAAAACAGTTAACATCTTAAAAAAAAAGGAAAAACGCGTACAAAATAGATTTTGACAATATATAACCAAGAGACTGATATACTGCTCAACAAAAACAACACAAATATATTTAGTTAGCCTCAAGTGCTTTTGGAAAAAAAATTAAATTCACATATTTTCCTCAATTTATGGGCTAATTGATAAAACCTGTAATAATTAAATCGTTATTATCTCGAAAAACAAAATTGCGTATAAAATACATTTCGGCATTAACTAACCCAAATATATTCATATGGGGCTAAACAAAAATCATGCAACCAAATATATATAAAACGTCTGAGACAAATGAGTCTATATCGATTACTCAAGTTGTTATTGAGAAGATACATAAATAATTAACCTTCATTAGACGAATGAAAACGCAGTTGAATACTAAGATGTGCACGTATATATTTACTAGTAAAAGGCTATTTGAAGCCACTGGCGTTCTAAATTAGAAGTGACTGGGAACTTGTGCCAAACCATCTGCAAAAACATACAATTATGGCCATTGCTGTGCGATGGCTTGTGAAACAAGAAAAATAGCAAAGTAAGCACACACACACACACACACACACACACAAATACACACACACACACACACACACACACACACACATATATATATATATATATATATATATATATATATAGGAAAAACAACTAAAATGTTGTAAGTTTAAAAATGTATTTTTTGACAGTATTTACTTATTTCTGTGATTATATTTGATATTTCAGACCGTCCTCGGCCTTTCATCCGAAACAAATGATTTTAAAATTTAAATTAGAAACTTTTACGCGATGAGCGTTCGTCCGAGAGATTGTTTACATCACGTGACGCAGAAAGTGACAGATTTTTTTATTTAATATTTGTAAACGCAAACCCATCCCTAACAATACCTACAAATGTTGTTTTAAAGAAAAAATTTTTAAGTGTATCTAAAAAATGTTTAACTATTGAAATATTTCTCAAGATTCAAAACACTATTTAACCCTAGCCTGTATGTATTTAATTTTAAATTCCAGTATTTTTCTTTCTTTCTGCGTGAGCATGTAGAACTAAAATCAGAATCTATTACTAAACATTTGCAGTTTTCTAATGTGTGTCCCGGTTGATTGAAGTGTACTGCTATGGGAGAATACGGGTTGTTCTGGCGTATGCTAAGTTTGTGATTAGTGAAACGGAATCTAAAGCTATTTCCAGATTCACCGATATATCCACTATTTGGACATATTGAACAGAAGAGAAAGTATATTATGTTTTGGCTGTCACAGGTGAGGCGTGGTGGGGATAATTTGATGAAACCTGCATATATATATATACATGCAGGTTTCATTGTAAAATAAATAATACAAGGTATTATTGTAAAATATTTTTTATATAATTTTCCGTGTTTTTTATTTCTACTTTTTTTCAGAATACAAATTATATTGGAATGGCAAAAAATGGTTAAAAAAAGAAACATTATTAATAAAAAAGAAAAAATTTTAAAACCTAATAAATATCAATTATGAACACGGCAAAAAATTGTGTTTACCGTGTTCGGAATATAGCACACACATAGCTCTACTTATATAAACTCTACACATATTCACTTACACAGAAAATTAAATACACCCTTGATAATGGCTAAAAGTATAGCTGAAAGCGATTGAAAATACAAAACATTTGGACAATTTTTATATCATTTGTCTTCAGTAAAAGATCATAAAAATATACGAAAACTTCTATCAAAAAATGGATGATAATAACTTGTTCGTCATTTTCAGTGAAAACTGTATAAAAGAGATATTGCTACCCGAATACACAATATATATAATATGATTGACAGAGGAATGTCTCTTTAAAGCAATTAAGAAAACAAAATGAATTATTCTTTTCCCTGATGCCGTAAAGAAAAAGACATATTAATTCAAGAGCATTGTTTTTCAATACATCGATTCAATAACATTTGTCAGCCTTTAGAACAATTGCATAAAAAAAAAGAAAAAACTAAAAAAATGTACCGTATACTACGCTAATTCATTTGCTGAGGTGGAAAGCAATAGATATCCTCAAGTCAATATTTCACTGCCTATGGATCACCGATGCATTCTGTCATAGAACTCGTTTGATTAGTTGCGTAAAGATTCACTTTTATTCTCCCTTTCACTATTTTAATCGCTTCACTGGCAAATGAACACATCAAGTGTTTGTCTCCTGAGGCAGAAGAAAAATAATGTGATCTTTTTTTAAGAAATAGGCTGTTTTGAAGATGATACTGTTATTTTCATTTTGTTTTAAAATTTGCTGACTGTCCAGGGATGTTTATCCATTCAAATTTACGATTCACCTTGTGAATAATTTATGTATATTTCTTTCTTTCTTTCTTTCTTTCTTTCTTTCTTTTTTCTTTCTTTTACATTTGGCTTTCTTTCTCTTTCTTTCCTTTTTCTATTTTGATTTCTTTCTTATTTTCTATTGATTCCTTCTTTTTCCTTATTTCTTTCCTCAATTTTTTCTATTAATATATATATATATATCTTCGTTTATTTTTTTTTACTTTTTGCTATTTTTAATTTTCCATTTTTTCTCTTTCTTTATGTTTCAGTTTTGCGTCCATTTTTGGTCAGTTTTTCTTCAATTTTAATTTCTTCTTTTTTTTCTCAGCTTCTTCCTTTTCCTTATTTCTTTCCTCAATTATATATATATATATATATATCTTCGTTCTTTTTTTTACTTTATTTCATTCTTTAATTTTCCATTTTTTCTTTTTCTTTCTTTATGTTTCAGTTTGGCGTCCATTTTTTTTGGTTATTTTTTCTTCAATTTTAATATCTTTCATTTTTTTCACTGATTCTTTCTTTATCCTTATTTCTTTCCTCAATTTTATATATATATATATATATATATATATATATGTGTGTGTGTGTATATATATATATATATATATATATATATATATGGGTAAAGTCGCCGATTGACGCCATTTTCGGTCGGGTTTCAATCCTGGGTAACAAAGCAATCGGAGTTTAACCGTACTGATGAGCTGTGATACGGCGAAACAGATCTGTCTGCGGATGGCAATATTTACGCTCTCACACCCTGATTGAGCACTCTGGAAAAATAGTAGACTTTGATAAACAGTAGCTACTCTGGCGTGTACGCATCGCTCATTCAGTGAAATGATTTAGAGCGTCCTAGCTATTGGGCGCGTATAATATGTGCTAAAAAGTCTGCCTACTTCCACCGAACGCCTATAGCCCATGGGTAGAGTCGCCGACTGACGCTATTTTCGGTCGGGTTTCAATCCTGGGTAAAAAAGCAATCGTGCTGATGAGCTGTGATACGACGAAACAGATCTGTCTGCGGATGACTATATATATATATTCGTTCTTTTTTTTTTTTTACTTTATTCCGTTCTTTAATTTTCCTTTTTTTTCTTTTTATTTCTTTATGTTTCAGTTTTGCATTCATTTTTTTGGTTAATTTTTCTTCAGTTTAAATTTCTTTCTTTTTTTCACTGATTCCTTCTTTTTCCTTATTTATATCCTCAATTGTTTGTGTGTATATATATATATATATATATATATATATATAGATATATTCGTTCTTTTTTTTTTACTTTATTCCGTTCTTTAATTTCAATTTTTTTTTTTTTTCACTTTCTTTATGATTCAGTTTTGCAGTCATTCTTTATTCAATTTTTGGTCATTCTTTATTCAATTTTAATTTCTTTCTTTTTTTCACTGATTCTTTATTTGATTTCTTATTGTCTCCATTTCCTTTATTTCCTTCCTGTCATTTTTCCATTTATGTCCCTATTTTTTTGTAATTTTGTTTTTCATTGTTTTTCTTTATTTCTTTCCGTCTTAATTTCCCCTTTTTCTTCCATTATTTCATTTTTTTTACATTCTTCTACTTTAATTTATTCTTCTTTTTTGTCCATTGATTCTGTCTTCTACTTTTTGTACCCTTCTTTTTTTATTTCTTTTCTTACATTTTTCCAATTACGCATCGGCTTTTTGCATTTTCTTCTTTCGTTCTCCTTTGTTTTTTTGTTTCTTTCTTTCGTTTTATTTCTTTCCCTAAAGTAACAACATTGTCTTGTAAAACATTTTTAATCGCAAAATGATTTAAGTAAGATCTAATAAAAATGAAAATTATTCTGAACTTTGTGCGGTGCCTCCAATACTTAATTTAGAGACTCCTGTCATTTTTACGAACTGGTATCCCGAAATTATAGCTGAATATGAATGATTCAATCTTGTGTTTTTTTGGGGTTTTTTTTATCATAATACCCCAAGCAAGGCGGTAACGCCATTGATGCGCAGGGCGCTACGTAAGAGTAAGAAGATTGGAAAAGAGTAAACCGGAAACCATATCCTAAACAGCGAAAAAGGGATGAGCCTCTGCGCCTGTTCAATAGACGTGAGTAGAGTGTGAACCAGGCGATAGTTTAGTCTATCTACTTCAATGGAAAAAAATAAGAAAAGAAAAGAGTGAAAAGGTTAGAAAAAAGAAAAACCGGAAACGACATCCTAACCAGGGAACAAGGAATGAGCATCTACACCTGTTCAATAGACGTGGGTGGAGTGTGAACCGGGCGATAGTTTAGTCTATCTACTCCAGTTGCAAAAAAGAGTAAAAGAGTGGAAAAGAGTAAAAGATTGGAAAAGAGAATATGCAAGAAAGTGAGTTTTGTCTTCAAATATGTTTGTGGTACTAAAGACAACTGGTCTGAATATTTGACATGGAAGTAGCGATGGGTTTGTAACGTTTCGTCTGTAAAATAATGCAAGTATTAAAGTATACGAGTAATATTTCACTTTAGCGCAGATATCTGAGCCGATCTAAATTTAGCTACTCTTAGCCTCATTTAAAACAATGACATTTTTTTTGGTATTTAAAGTGAATATTTATCTTGAAAACTCTCTCCTAATATGTTACTGAATAAGCGTAAAATTATACTGTAACAGACACAATAAGCAAAATATTGTCAATGGGGGAATTTCATTAATTAAACAAATCCATACATTTTAATAATAAATAACGGACACAAAATATTTGTGGTTTCGCTGTCACGTCATTGAAGCACGAAGACTCGATATTATTGTGGTAGATAAAGAAATTAGCAATTTTCAAATCGTCATTTTACATTTTCGATACGATACAAATGTTACGATGATTGAAAGAAGATGAGGAGACTTTAGTGAAGAGAAGCGAGGAAAATACAGTAAGATGACAGGACTGAAGAATTGAGCCCTTCTTCTATGTGCTGTGTCTCTCCATGACGTAGACGATCATGGCCCTCCACATCCCCCTATTCATTATAGCTCTTAACACTTTTATCTTAGCATTTCCCCCCTCTACTCTGTCATCCACTTGCTTATGTCCATCAGGTATGTCTTGCCTTGCTTTACCTTCTCTCTCTTTCTCTCTCTCTCTCTTTACACTATCTCTTTCTCTCTATTCGTCTTGTGAGTATCAGATTCTCCAAGCCCTCCTTCCTCATACGCATCCCAGAAACTTATCCTTCTCTTACCTATTCTCTGACACTCCCGTAACTTGTTACTATTTCTCATCATTCACCTCTTATGTAAGCCGCTGTGACCCGTGACACTTCTGCCTTGCTTGGGATTAAACGTTAATATATATATATATATATATATATATATATATATATATATATATATTATAAATTATGTTTTAGAACATGTACATAATTTCTTCTATATATGTCCTCTTCTCTACAATCATATGGCTGTTTCAGTGTTTGGATTCAAACATTTCATCCCGATGAAGTGTTTGAGTTCAGACACTGAAACAGCCATATGATTGTAGAGAAGAGGACATATATAGAAGAAATTATGTACATGTTCTAAAACATAATTTATAATAAATATTCACAGCTCTATACATCATATATCGAGCACTGTTTTAAAATAATGTTTTGGACAGAAAAAAAAAATTCTTTTTCCTCTCCTCATTCTATACTCACTCAGATATATATATATATATATATATATATATATATATATATATATATATATTGCGGATGATAAGATGTACTATCGGTCATGCATGACTTATAATTTTACTTCAAAAATGTATCTTTGCAAAATTATTTTATAAAAATTTTTTTCTGGTAATTTTAGTAAAGAAATTTATATTTATACATTTTAGTTTGATCATTTTGCTATGAAAATATATTGATAATTTTGTGATAAACATGAAATAATGCTCGTCTTTTTACAAAATGTATTGCTGGTAATCTTATTTAAAAACTTTACTGCTGGTAAGGGGATGTGCATTGTGGCGCAGTGGATATCGGCTCGGAACGAGAAATCAGGGAACCGAGTTCAAATTCCAGTTGAATTCCTTGTATTCACTTATGTGCAAATACCCTTGGGAAAGGTATTAATCCATCTCTTCCCTCCAGTTATGGGTAAAATAGCAGGACAGATTGGGTTCTATAGCCTTGGATGGCAACCAGTCTACTGCAGAAAGCAATCGTCAACCTACTGCAGGATAAACTTCTTTCGAGACATGATCGCTCAAAGCGTGTATCACGACATGTCACCTGACTGACTGCTGGTAATCTTTTCGTTTTTTACAAATTTTATTCCTGATAATATTTTTTATAAAATATATTGCTAGTGATATAGTTTTTGTAAAATGCATTACTAGTAATATCTTTTACAAAATTTATTGCTTTTTATCTTTTATCTTTTATTGAAATGCATTTCCTGGTAATATAATTTATAAAATGTATTGCTATAATGATTTTTATAAAGATTGTATTACTGTTATTATTTTTTTATAGCAATAAATTATTGGTAATGTTTTTAATGAAAATGTATTGGTGGTAATCGTTTTGTATAAATGTATTACTGGTAATTATTTCAATGAAAATGTATGGATGGTAATCTTTTTTTATATGAATGTATTATCGATAATGATTTTAATGATAATATGCTGCCTGTAATCCTTTTTATATAATTATGTTGCTGTTAATTTCACTACAAAAATATACTGTTAGTAATTATTTCATACAATTATTTTGGCAATATTAGCCATATCTTTGATTTTACTATAAACCGTATTGATTGTCATTTTTCTATAAATATATTGCTGACCATTTTATATAAAATTTATAGTTGCTACTACCCTGAGTTAGCGTAGATCTGGAAACAAAGGTAATTAAGAGGTCGTTCCCCGGTTCTCAAAACCTTTAATCTCCCTATAAGAATCCTTAGTGTCGGGTTTTCGCCATTGAGATAGGGAAAACCTCGAGTTTTCTAGTATTACCCTTTTTTTTGCGCATGGTACTCATTAAGGATGTGCGTTGTAGTACAGTGGATATCGGCTCGGAACGAGAAACCGGGGAGCCGAGTTCAAATTTCAGTTGAATCCATTGTATTCACTTACGCGCAAATATCCTTGGGAAAGGTAATAATCCGTCTCTTCCTTCCAGTTATGGGTTAAATAGCAGGACAGATTGGGTTCTATAGCCTTGGTCGGCAACCAGTCTACCGCAGAAAGCAATGGCAACCTACTGGGGGATAATCTTCTGCCCAGTCAGTCATGTCTCTTGCAAGACATGATCACCCAAGAGTGTATCACGTATGGTACTTAACTGACTGACTCATTCATGCTCCTACATCTGTTGTCACCAAATAGCTTTATTTTTCGCCTGCCAAAGCACGACATGTGTGCCTTCCTCAAGTGGTCTGGAGGCTATTCTAACGGGGACGATATTACCTCACATTTGAAAAGTTTCAATAGCCTAATTCCCTTAGAAAAAACATGCCGGTTACCTGTAACAGCCTGATAGGGTTTGATTATTATTTTATATGAATTATTTTTTTTAAAATAAAATTATTTCCAAACGAATAGCCATTCGAAACTCACCATTCTTATTTTACAGAGAACCGAGTTAAATTGTTCCTTTCACATGGTGCTATTAATGAGAAGAAAGTGAAACGCAGACAGCATGTTGTTATAATAATAAAACTAACAATTACAAATATTAATATTCACGGAGGTTATAGTAGTAGCAGGAATAGAATTTACTGCTTTAATAGAAATTGTATTTTCTCTCAACAAAAATTTGTCTAGGACGCTCGCTATAATCTTTATATTATCAACGGTTTCACTAAAGATGGTGTTTGATTAATTGGCGCCTGTGTTTTGTTCAGATAACATCTCTCCGAATTGCAAGGGCAGGTTCTGAAATTAGCGTCACCTTCAGTTCACACATCACGTTAACAAACCTTAATTAAAAAGTAAATGCATAATATATATATATATATATATAAGGTTGTAAGGGCCCATACAGCCTGATGAGACGGATATTGTTGAAACCTGGGTAGCAAAGTGGTGAACATTTTGTTCTTTGACATACATACATGCATACATACATTCATACATACATACATACATACACAGAAAGATGGATAAACTAGTTATTTTGCGGCCTTGGTTTCTAGGTTTCGGTGTCTTCAGGCGATTTACAATACAATAGTCAAGAAGACACCGAAAGGTAGAAACTCGTTTTCAAATGTAAAGTAGTCAAACGTTCTACAGAATATAATTGTATTGAACATTTTTAATACAAGGTCTAATTTAATTATGACATATATATATATAACTACTGGCCATAATTATTAGGCTAACCCAGTATTTTAAAAAAATATGTATTTCATAATATTTTTGGTATGCATTGCCGAGTAGATAATTCTAAATGAAAATAGAATGGTTGTTTTGTTTTTATTATTTTGCAAAATTTTTCAAGGCAGCCAAAAATCTTTGCTTCGGCCAGCTAATAAGAAGAGTAGACTAGTATGAGGAAGCGAGCACAAAATGTGGACACCAGAACAGAACAGTTCATTTCATGCAGATGTTGTTGTGCAGTATTAACAAAAGAAAATCCTGACAAATGACACACATTTTCCTAATTAAAATTTAATCGTAAATAATCAGGCAGGTAGAAATAAATATATAATACTGTTTGATTATCAACAGAATATCTACTTAAATACGAGTATCGATCAAAAATAATATTCAAACAAATCATTTCATATACATATATTGTTATGGGGAAACACACATATTCCTCAGATAATGGACTCTCCCTCCTATATTAATAAACGTAAACAGGAAGTTCATAGAAGTACTTGGGAAGTTCATGGGAGTTCTTTAGACTTCTATTGGAGTAAAACCACTAGGCAGTTTATATTAGTCGGCAGTTAGCCGAATACTACGGAGCCTGATTTTCAGTGGAAGATTACCAAGTTCCTAACATTTTGGGTACGTTAAGTCGATTAGCAACCGACATAGCACGATTATAACCTTCAGTGCGAAAACTACTTCTCAACATTTATATATTATTTAACTTTACTATTAGAATGTATAAATAACTACTACAAAACTGTACATTTTGTTTCTACATCTTATCATTTGTTTTTTCTTTACATTCCACTTCCTTTGTCTCGTTCTTATACTTCTCTCTTTTTGCCTGTTTCTCTCTCTTTTCTCTATAGTATTTCTGATACTTTTTTCTTTTTGACTTTCTTTTCTTTCCTCTTTCTATTCCTATACTTGATTTCTTGTTTCTTTTCTTTTTCTTCTTTCTTTATTAAAATTTTTACCTTGTACGAAAATTTTGCCAAAAAAAGAAGATGAAGTGATGCTCTATAAAATAATGTTTATAAGTAATGCGCTTATTTCCATCATTACCTGATCAGACGTTGATTTTTCATGTCGAAACAAAATGTACAATTTTGTAGTAGTTATTTACATGTTCTAATGTAAAAGTTAAATAATAAATATTTATTGCACTATTTTTATATTGAGTCCTGTTTTAAATTAATCTTTTGAAAGTTGCAACTGTATTCTTTGTTCTTGTACACTTAGATTTATAAAAAAGAATACTCGTAAAAATTTAAAAATGCAAAACGAACAAAAAAATGAGTACTACTTATCCTCTGATTGTTATGTGGTTCTGGTGACACAGGTGACTTTAATATTGAGCAATTTGTAAGTTTGGGGTAAAATGTTGACCAAATATGGATCGTAATCTGAGAGAAGGATAAGATAAAGAATAAGCAAAGTGTCTACAGTTTTTTCTAATTTGTTTCTTTAGTTTTTTCTGTTTTTTTTTTTTAGATCAGTGTCATGAGTGTCCATATAATTTAGTTGGAGAAATACAAAAAGTGTTGGGGAATTTAAGCCTGAAAATTGTGTTGAGTGCCAAAACCTAAATGCTACTATTATGCCCTGAATTTTTTGTTGATGCACGTGTTGACGGCCTGTCCATATTAACTACCTGTTGATATTGAGAATGTCACGTGTTTGGGGGTGTAAAATAATACAATAAAAGTAGATAGGTTTAGAATTCAAAATGTATGTAACCCTGACGAAATCATCGTGGAGTGTCCAATGGCATTATGATAAAGACTACAGTCCATATGATAGATACATACAATGATGAGCAAAATAAAACATTAGAGGAGACCATTTTAAAATATCGTTATGTTCTAATTATTTTAATCTTGTAAGTTGATGTATTTTTCTTTTGCTGCCTGCAGATGAACCATTCGCTATAGTGAAATCATTTTCACACCGAATTATCATATTTTTAACTAGGCTTCTGAAGAAACATGAAGGATGTTAGACGGAACCTTAAAATAAAATAAAAAATCTTCAGCTAGTTCATATAAACTTAGTTAAATGCTGTGCTTGGATATATAAAATGTATGTCATAAACTTTAAATAATGTTGCTATGAAGAATTTAATGCCTATTGTTATTATTTAGTCGTTTCATGTAGCTTAAATAATGACTTCAATGCGCGCTGTTTACACTATATTCATCGTGGTTTCGTTTGAAAATTTCGGCATGATTCAAATTCAAGAAAGAATGCAGTAATGTAATTAAATGTCAAAATTTACCTTATATGTATGCGATGACATTATTAGATAATTAATATGTATACACCGTCGTTCCCCCTCACTGTCCTCAGCCATAAATACAGACAAAGGCAAGGACGTCCAGAGACAGAGAATGAGTGAGAGAGATCTTCCACTAGAGATCTATTGATTACGATTACTGACTGCGCTTACGTCTCAAGATACTGCATACGACGATTACGGCTACGTAATAGATTGGCCTATCCGCTTACATTTTCCTAAACCACTTAAATATCTCGCATTGATATATATATATATATATATATATATATATATATATAATTTCCGAGACATATAAGTTTGAAACAAAATTCAAAAATATTTGAATTTTAGCAGTGGAACAGAAAAGAGAAAGGTTAGCTGCTCGGAAAATTTTGTACGATTATTTTAGGGTGGAATGTGCGTTGAGGTGCAGTAGATATCGACTAGTAACGACAAACTGGAGAGCCGAGTTCGAATTCCAGTTGAATTCGTTGCATTCACTTACGCACAAATATCCTTGGGAAGGATATTAATCCTTTTCTTCCCTCTAGTTATGGGTTAAATAACAGGACAGATTGGGTTCTATAGCATTGGTTGGCAACCAGTCTACCGCAGAAAGCAATGGCAAACTATTGCGGGATAATCTTTTGCCTAATCTATCATGTCACTTTTGAGACCTGATCGCCCACAGCATGTATCACTGACTGACTGGGCAGAAGATTACCCCGCAGTAGGTTGCCATTGCTTTCTGCGGTAGACTGGTTGCCAGCCAAGGTTATAGAACCCAATCTGTCCTATTACTTAACCCATAACTGGAAGGAATAGACGGATTAATACCTTTCCCAAGGGTATTTGCGCGTAAGTGAATGCAGTGAATTCAACTGGAATTCGAACTCGGCTCTCCGATTTTCTACACAATTTCAAATCAGAGGGAATTACAAATGAAAAAAACTAAGGTACTTTTCTAATATAATAAATAGCGAAAATTATCTTAGAAAATATAATAAAAAGCATTTTTCATATTGATTATTTTATAAGAATTCAGTCGAATTGTTAATTGCGCTGCTATGGAATGAATTTGCGAAACTTAAGATGGATATAAGTTGAGGCTACGTCGAAACTGTTCAGTATCGAGATAAGTAATCGCTTCCGAATATAAGGTGGTGAAAACTTGGATGTGTAATTGGTGTAATGGCTAATGGCTAACAATTGAAAATCGAAAAACAGAGTTCCAATTCCAATCGGGTTCGTTATATTACCTTACGCGCAAATACCCTTGGGGTGGTATAGATCCACCTCTTCTGCAACAAGCCATGAGTTAATTAGTAGGATATATACTAGTGAATCATTAGTATCCCCACAAAAATATAATCTTTTATAATATTTTCAGGATTTATAATGAGTGAGACAAACGAAATAATTTGAGAAAAACTGAACAGTCTATCCGTAATTTGAAACAACCGGTTACATTTCAGATTATTCTTTGGAATTATGTAGTTCAAATACTGGAAAGCCGCGTTGACCGCTTCCTGGCAACTGTTTTCTCCAACAATGCATCCTACCAAAAAGCAAGTGTTTTGTTTGAAATGGTTTCATGAAGAGGGAGAATGTTTTTTTTTACTGTCTTAGCCATCAACCTCGCGTCAAATGTCAATCATATTTATGGATTGTGTTATAAAGTGGGATTGGTGTGTCAAGGATATTGCACAAAATCCTCTTGGAAAAAGGATGAATCCATCCCTTCTTCCCATCTCAGATAGGATTTAATAGCAAGCTAAAATGGGATCTCTAAATTGTTTAATAACGAACCTAGAAGAAGAATATAACATATCCTGCTATATATTCTGGGACCAACAGAATATAACTGAATTTGAAAAGAATTTATTCCTGTCGAAGGCGAAAATGAACAACAACACCGGTTTCGAGGTCACGAAATATAAACAAAAGAATATAATTAAGCTAAATTATTCGGTAAGAAGCGAATATAATTTGCATTAAATTATTTCGGCTTATAAAACAAAGAGAAAAGAATTAAACAAAGAGAAAATAATTATATTTTCATTGCCGACGAGAGGTATGTTTTGGTTATCAGAAGCAATATAATAAACGTTAAAGTGATTTCGCCAAAATGCAACTGGCCAAAGGCAACAATTGATTATTAGGCCTGCCCGGGAGTGACGTAACTTAGTGAAGTTTGACAGAGCCTAAACTTAAATATAAGACCGGGTTTTTCCGGGTCGAGACAGAGACAGAGAACAGAGCAGAGGGCAGACAAACTCGGGACGTGAAGAAACCTCAAAGAAAGAGAACTCTAAGAAAGAGAACTCCAGCCGTCACTCCCTCGTATGTGCGTGCTTCATCTGACTACCACTCTACACACAATCGTCATATTGCAGAGAATAAACTGAATATATTTTTATACACACGTTATTTGTCGCTATATTTCAAGCCGATCATCAACATTAGTTTGCAGGTTATACAGCATATGTCACTCTGGTATACGTTTTTGGTATACCACATATATTTAATTGGTACATAAATTGAATTGATATGGTACTCTTGGGTTAGCATCTCTCACCCGTAAAGCTCCATTTGCTATGGAGAACACAAAAACAATATATAGCAGGGTGAGGCTATGGATTATAGTCTATAGTCTCACTACGCTACAATCCACTAAGATTCTACAGTGTTTCTAAATGTTACGGAACTATTAGACGGTTTTGATGAAACTGTACAAAGTAGCTTGCAATAGTTAAATGAAAAGTAAAATAGCAAGTTATGATTTGATTCCATAAGAATTCTCTATATTTTTTAGAGTTAATAATATCTGATTAGATATATAGAATTTGTCATAGGGTCATACATTAACATTTTAAGTGATCGCAAATCAAAATGTGTAAGAAATCTATAAAAGTCTGCCACATATACCCGGGTTAGTCCGAAGGCACAGTAGATATAAAAGTATGCTTGTCTTCTGGATTCAAGAAGAGTGACATTTTTCCGTCTTTTCGGAAAATTATTTGTGACTTCAATTTCAGTTGAATTCAGTGCCTTCACTTGCGCACAAATACGCTTGAGAAAGATATTAATCCGTTACTTCCCTCCAGTTATGGGTTAAATAATAGAACAGATTGGGTTCTGTAACCTTGGTCGGCAACTAGTCTACCGCAGAAAGCAATGGCAACCAACTGTCCAGTCAGTCATGTCTCGAAAGAGATATGATTGCCCAAAACGTGTATCACCTATGGCACTTAACTGATTTGTGGCTACTCATATGTTTTGTTCCATAACAATCAGAGGTGGACCGTCTGAGGTGTTGCTATAAAAATACGATTACATAAACAATGCAATTAAAACACTAATAATTGTGGGGTATGCTTCATCAAATTATAATTCATTTCTTTCTATCTATCAGTCAAATCGCATATGTGATACAAGCTTGGTGATTATATGGCGATAAGTTTTTCCTGCAGTAGTTTGCCATTACATTCTGCGGTAGATTGGTTACCAACCAAGGGTATAGAACTTAATCTGTCCTGCTATTTATCCTATAGCTGAGGTGAGAAGTGACGGATTAATACTTTTCCCAAAGGTATTCGTCCTTAAGTGCAAGTAATGAATTCAACTGGAATTCAAACTGGGCACTCAGATTTCTCGTTTTGAGCAGATATTCACTGAACCACAACGCACATCAGACTTTCTATCTATAACGACATGGAATTACTATTGTAACAATTTTTAATTTTTTTTTATAATCATGTGGCCCCAAGTAAAGCATTTTACTGCCACTGTTGTGCAAAGAGGTTCCATAAAAGGAATGTTATGAGAAAGAGTGACAGGTTACATTGGGTGTCAGGAAGAGAGTATAAGAAGGAAGAGAATACTGATGAGAGTGGGGTGGACGGAGAAAAAAGCATGAGAGAGAGGATGTAAGTTAGTGAGACTGGAGATGACTATTGATCTTACATTTAAATTCTTGGAGATTATAGCTGTCGGGAAAAGCCAGTATGCGGAAGGGAATTCTACAGACGGGAATTGCGAGAAAAGAAGCTGTTGAAGTAGAATTTGCGTTTACAATTTATCGGTTTGACAGTAAAAAGGTGGGACGTATTTGTTAATTTTGAGGGTCGAGGAAATTCATATATAGTGGGTACCAGTGAGTTAAGTTCTTCGGGGCAGAAGGCGTGAAAATATTTGTCGAAGAGACACAGGGAAGCCACACTGCGTCGGTGAGAAAGCGACTGTATGCTAGCTGCCAAGGTGGGATCGATCACATTACAGATTCTCGCTTGGATATGGTCGAGGTGGATAGCAGGAGCACCCGATCAATGCACGGGCGGATGGTAGTTTTGTATATGTGCAGGATTTTTTCGGACAGGAAAAACTTCCTGGCCTTACACAGAGAACCGACTTTCTTAGCAGAGGATTTAGCTATGGAATGCAGCGGATTTAATAGATAGATAGATAGATAGATAGATAGATAGATAGATAGATAGATAGACAGATTTAGAAAAATACGAATAAATGTAGGTAGATAGATATTAAACAGACAGAGATAGAGAGATATGAAGAGATTTTGAAAAATACGAACATAGATTGGTAGATAGAAATACATTAAAAAGAAAGAAATTGTCATATATATGGAAAAATACGATCATAGATAGATTGATAGACAGAAATACAGATAATAAGAAAGAAATTGTCATATGTATGGAAAAATACGATCATAGATCGATATCGCGCGTTGTTTCTTGTACCTCTCATAGCCTCGCTGTTTTTGTGACTAATTTCTGATGACAGCAGCGAGAATAAATGAAAAGTGTTTATATAGTTGATTTTCTAAGCGCCACTTACATGTAGCACAAGGCCGAAAGTATTGAGTGCCAAGCGAGAATCGATCTCACCACTCAGTTGTAATAGGTTCTAGCGACTCGAGCTTACCAAACATTACACCACGTCGTGTTGCCTAAAGAAATATGTGTATATGTGCATGATTCAAATTCTGGTGCACGTACGGTGACTATTGATAGATTCTGTGTTTTAAAACGGTGGATTAATTTAAATCATTATTATTTTATTGTTTTTTTTTATTTTTTTTATTCATTTGCACTATTTACATTGTCTTTATTGTCATGTTCACCAAGTTTCGGATGATGTACGCTCCGACCTTCTTCAGGTTTTCATTTAATTCCCTTTTATTAACTCAACCGTCCATGTTTTTGAACTCACAACTCTTAGTCTTATGTCACTGGATTAATTCATCAGACGCTTTTGTCTAGTCAACCATGTGTCTCTGGAGATTTGATTAATTCATCAGACTCTTTTGTCTAGTCAACCATGTGTCTCTGGAGATTTGATTAATTCATCAGACGCTTTTGTCTAGTCAACCATGTGTCTCTGGAGATTTGATTAATTCATCAGACTCTTTTGTCTAGTCAACCATGTGTCTCTGGAGATTTGATTAATTCATCAGACTCTTTTGTCTAGTCAACCATGTGTCTCTGGAGATTTGATTAATTCATCAGACGCTTTTGTCTAGTCAACCATGTGTCTCTGGAGATTTGATTAATTCATCAGACGCTTTTGTCTAGTCAACCATGTGTCTCTGGAGATTTGATTAATTCATCAGACGCTTTTGTCTAGTCAACCATGTGTCTCTGGAGATTTGATTAATTCATCAGACGCTTTTGTCTAGTCAACCATGTGTCTCTGGAGATTTGATTAATTCATCAGACGCTTTTGTCTAGTCAACCATGTGTCTCTGGAGATTTGATTAATTCATCAGGCGCTTTTGTCTAGTCAACCATGTGTCTCTGGAGATTTGAGTTACTGAAGGGAATTAACTAAACCTGAGATATTCAGAAAGGGCTCGACACGTGGAACTAGAACAATCTACCCCAGTTAACTAAATAAAGAGTTTTATTGTAAATTCCAACGAATATCACCTGAAAAAAACTGGATCGTACAACGGCCGAAACGTCGGGAATATGATAGTAAAGAATAAAAAAACATTCTGAATAATGTAAATAGTGTAAATAGTAACAATACCTTACCTCATATAAATATACAGTTGTTTCATTTCATATTGAGAAAAATTTGTGTGTATTAAGAAATTTAATGAATGTTGGAGAAAAGTATGCTAACATGTTCTTTGACTGAATGTAGAATATGAATAACTTTTGGAAATTAATGTAAAATTTGGCTACATTGTCTGTAAATTACGTGTAGGTTTTATGAATATTTATATGATATGATAATTAGGCGTGTACTTATTTTTTAAGGTAATCATTAACATTTCTTCAGAATGTGCTTCCGTTCGTATTTTATTAAGATAGCATGTTTTAACTCAAATTTAGGATCTGTTTTATTTAGATGAGTCAGTTAAGTGCCATACGTGATACACGCTTGGGCGATAATGTCTCGAAAGAGACATGACTGACTGGACAGAAGATTATCCCGCAGGAGGTTGCCATTGCTTTCTGTGGTAGACTGATTACCAGCCAAGGCTAAAGAACCCAATCCGTCCTGTTATTTAACCCATAACTGTAAGTGAATGCAATGAATTTCAGCTGAATTCATTGCTTTCACTTACGTGCAAATACCCTTGGCAAAGGTATTAATCCGTCTCTTCCTTCCAGTTATGGCTTAAATAACAGGGCAGCTTTAGTTCTATAGCTTTAGTCGGCAACCAGTCTACCACAGAAAGCAATGGCAACTTACTGCGGGATAATTTTCTGCCCAGTCAGTCATGTCTCTCTCGAGACATGATCGCCCAAGCGTCTTTCACGTATGGCACTTAACTGACTGACTGTTTATTTAGCATGAATAATATTAGATAGATAGATAGATAGATAGATAGATAGATAGATAGATAGATAGATAGATAGATAGAACTGGTTAGATAGATAGATAGATAGATAGATAGATAGATAGATAGATAGATATTGAATAGGTTAGTATAGATAGATAGATAGATAGATAGATAGATAGATAGATAGATAGATAGATACTGTATATCTACTGTAGAAATGCAACATGTCTTGTATATTTAAAGCAAAATAAAATTCAGGTGTTTCTTCTCTAGTGAACGTATTCTTCACTGTTCTCAATTTAGCAAATATATATTTAGATTAGAGCAAGAAATTTGAATAAAGTCCACAAACATGTGCTGTGGCGAAACTATTCTTTTTTTACACAAAAACCCAGATGTTTTTTAAGCCAAAACTTCCATTACCTGATGTGAATGCAATTCGATTAACAAATACAGTTCCAGACACCATATAATGGTCCACGGAAACATTATTTCCATCATCATCATCATCATCGTCTACGTCGTCGTTGTCGAACGGTTGTTGTACAACTGAGGACCTGACCTGTTTCCTTCACAGATATGTGTCTAAAGCTAGAGTAACATGCATTGGTCTAGTCTTTCTGACAAATGTCAACCTAGTTCGGATTTCCTCGAGCTCTGAGGGCTTGCCTTGACCACAGATATGCGTCCGTTGATTTCCGTTGGTGGTGCAAAAGAACACCCCGCCGATTTCGTTGATTTCTCTCTAGAAAGACCTCCGCCAGAAGATGTCGTCTCATGATCGTTATCATCACCGTAGAGACTGCGCACGTAGCTACGGAGCCTAGTCTACCTCACTGTTCTAGATTGCCGCTGAGAGGTTCATCCATCCATTGACAATTATCTTTTCGATCCTGCTGGGTCTCTCAGCATCTACTACACCAGTAAGGACTGGTGGGTAAACCAGATTAGTTACCGATACCTGGTATACTCGTCTTATCGTCAACTAAATCGTTTCATCTTGTACACTGAGAGCTACACAGAAAAATTATAAAAAAATACAAGACTTGAGTATGTCTTCTCATCAGTCACTAAGAGCCTGACCAGGAAAACTTTTATTAAGCTTATATTAGTCCCAAGAACGACAATTTAACACATTATATTGCTTTTGCATGACAAAGATACGAAGCTAAATCTGTTTAAAAATTCATCAATTTCTTGGATCTGTCAAATTGACGTATGCAGAATCAAGTGTTATGTGCTTTCGACTCTTTTTCCGAACGTTCGAACGTCTTCCCATAAGTGTATGAGCGATTTTCCAATCTTGCCATGAGGAGGATATTTCTATGACTTCCTCTTATCCGGTTGTTTGTATACCCTTATGTATATAATAGAACCACCTAGGGGTCCTAGACGAAATGCAACAGATCGACCCAACTTAGCAGCTGGACTACAGTCACTTTTTCACAGGCGCAATGTGGCTTCCTGTGTCTATTCTACAAATGCTGTCATGGCTTCTGCTCCAATGAACTTAGCTCTCTGGCGCCCCCTATGTATGAATTTACTCGAGCCATAAGATTAGCAACCTTTTACTGTGAAACCAATAAAATGTAAACCCAAATTCTACTCCAAGAGCTTCTTTTCTCACACTTCCTGCCTGTGGAATTCCCTTCCGTTTACTTGCTTTCCCGACAACTACAATCTCCAGGAGTTTAAATGTAAAGTCAATAGTCATCTCCTATCTCACTAACTTGCATCCTCTCTCTCACGCTCCTTTCTCCGTCCACTCCACTCTCATCGGTATTACCATCCTTCTATTACCCACTATCAGACACCCCGTGTAACTAGTCCCTTTTTCTCATAATGTTCCTCCTATATAACCCCCTGCGCATCAGTGGCAATAAACTGCCTTACTTGAGGCGATATATTTTTAATTATGTCACCCCAAAGAAGGCATTCTACTGCCACTGTTGCGCAGGGGGTTATATAGGGGAAAGTTATAGGAAAATGATTAATAAAACAATGTATTCCCTGTGGTTCAGCTGGTTTATGTTGGTGAAGATACGTTATTAATTCGAACCTCGATTCCGCATTTATCGATTTTTGCCTCAGTTTTTGACCTTCTGATGTGTCACTGAGTACTAAATTTATTTTGTTATCACTCAGATGGATACCACTAGATAGAGGGGTCACCACAGATCAACTCTTCTTAGATCACTGTTGCTGATGAACGTTAAATGAACTAAGAATTCTTCTATTTTCTCCATGTAAATCGCATAATGCATAAAACTCACAGCCCTTTATTGAAATTAGTTTTGGTGTGACAGAAAGTGAAAAACGTGAACGTTTAACTCACTACAGTCGAAACCGTTCTCAAGACCAGTTTGCAAACCATTACTCCCTATGCCACCCATCTTCTGTTTTTATGTCGATCGGTCCAATGATTTGCGTTTAGCAAACTGTCGCTCTCAGCATCGACAGAGACGAGTGGACTGCGGACGTGACCATTTCGAAATGACTTCAGTAAAATGTCCCCGAGACGAGGGCGTCTATTCCTAATAGAAGGCTAATGTAATAGCGTTGGAAGATTACATTTCAAGAAAAAAAGATGCCCGTGTCCCGGTATTGATGGAAGAGAAAAAATAGTAAAACAACAAAAAAATAAGGATCATAAGATAGAATTTCTCGGCGCATGCGTACATTTCAACATATGCTATTTTTTCCCTTCAAGGGAGAATTATATATGAATTGACGTGTGCGTATGATGAAATCAGAGGATGGACGGTTAGTAGAAAATAAATAAGCCAAGATTTTTTATTGATCTTTCTTTTCATTTAATATTACATTTCCTTTAAAAGTAGCCAATATTATTAATACATATATATATATAGGAAGGAAGTATACTCTTTGCTGGTATTGTCGAATGAAATAGAAAGAGAATGACAATTACGTTGTTTTTAATCAACGTTTGTTGGTTTCGGAACAAATGCTGTATTGCATAAATTTGGGTTCGAAATCAAGAAACATTGATTAAAAAACGTGATCAGCTTTTATCTTATGTTATATGTAACTATATTTACGAAATAAGAGATATTAAGCATTTGCAAAAATCACCAGAATTGTACGGTTTTATATCGATTTTATCTTGTAATTGTTGTGTATATGAAGTAATTACATATATATATATATATATATATATATATATATATATATATATATATATATATGCGGTGTAGATATAGAAGAATCCAAAGGAGTATCCTGTACATAAAGTGGTAGGATAACTCACTAGGAGAGCTCTATTTATATATATATATCTAAATACATATATAGCAATGATATGTAAGAATTAAGAAAAACACGTTATTTCATGGTTAAGTGGAAGGTTAGGCCTATTTCAGGTGAACCATCTTCAGCTTCCGACTTTATTGTACAGGAGATTTTACACAAATAAAATTCACAAACCCCGAAAAAAACCAAAAACAGAAATAAAAAAAAAATTGCTCCCTAAAAAGTGAACATTTTTGTTTTTTACAGAGTTTGTAAAAGTTGATTCGCCTGAAATAGGCCTAAACTTCTACTTAAACATGGAATAACGTTTTTATCTTAACTTTTACATACACACACAGACGCACACGCATAGGCACACACACAAACACACACACTTATATATATTTTTTTTTTTTTTTAATCATTTCACCCCGAGCAAGGCAGAAACGCCACTGATGTTCAGGGGGTTACATAAATGTAGAAAGATTAATTAGAAAAGAGTGAAGAGTACAAGCTAGTTAGAAAGGAACAATAGAAAGCTGAGAAAGCAGGTGCAATGACAGATACATGGGCGGAGAGAACGTGAAGATTATACAGGGGAGGGGAGAGAGCTAGAGTCCAGTGGTTAGTAGGTGAGTATTAACTTTGCTTTTAAATTTCTGGAGGTCGTAGCCGTCAGGAAAGCAAGAATACGGGAGTGAGTTCCACAGGCAGGAAGTGCGAGAGAGGAAGCTGCAGGAGTAGAATTGTCGTATATATATAAGACATAATATAAAATATCACATAATATAAATACCGATTAAAGTCGGTAAGAGGGCAGTTTTAACAGCCTTCTGACTACAGGCTAAGTATGGCTCACTAGATATTACATAATTTGATGAATGTGAACGTAACCATTTTTAAGAGGAACAACCCTTAAAACATGATCTTTGAATGATATCTACCTAGTGATTTAAAGAACTCATATTTTTCTGCGGATGACTATATATATATATATTGCAATGGATAAATTTTGTATTTTTAATTTCTCGTACGTGTGTTGTCTGTTTTTTATTTTGTCGACTGTACAGTATAGTACGGTCAGTTGGGCACCATCTTTGAGAAAAGGTGCCCTTAGCGTAATTCGTTCCGTCAGAAATTTGGAAACGGAATGCTGTACTGCTGTAATGCATGTCATCCGTGCCAGAATATCTAATACATACATTCCACGTTGTCACTTTGTCAATCTGAGGACAATGCAGAAATATTTGGATAAATCTGATGGTGATTATGAAAGTGTTTAGAGCAATCACTAGTGATAGCGACTTGATACCTCCATTCATCTTTCTACAGGGCGTCAGAATCAACAGGGAGTCCTACATCAAGTGTCTTGAGGAGGTGGTGCGCCACTGTGTCAAGAGGCTGGCTGCTGGAAGACCCTATGTCTGGAAACAGGATTCTGCACCATGTCACACAAGTAGAAGAATCCATTCTAGGCCGTCAGTTAATTTCTGTGACCATGTCAACCTTATTCTAGCCACCAAACTACCCGGACTGCAAAACATTTGATTATTAGGTGTATGGCGCAGTTGAGCTAGAGATCAATAAAACTAATTGTAACACCAAAGATAAGCTGAAGGCAACGATTATGGCAATATTCCGCAACTTAGACAAGAAGTCAGTCAATCAGTTGAGTGCCATACGTGATACATGCTTTGGGCGATAAAGTTTCGAAAGACAGATGGCTGACTGGGAAAAAGATTATCCTTTAGTAGGTTGCCATTACTTTCTGCGGTAGACTGGTTGCCAGCCAAGGCTATAGAACCCAATCCGTTCTGTTATTTAACCCATAACTGGAGGAAAGAGACGTATTAATACCTTTCCCAAGGGTATTTGAGCGTAAGCGAATGCGAGGAATTCAACTGGAATTCGAACTCGGCTCCCCGATTTCTCGCTGCAAGATGATAACCACTGCACCTCAACGCACATTCTTTCTCATTGCATGTCCGAAAAACTTCAGCTATCTTTCATTGATGTTCAATGTCTGTTTCCTTTTTGTTTCCATGATCTCCGTGCATGGTATCCTCAGCATCCTTCTGTAGAACCACACTTCGATTGCCTCAAGTCATTCATTCATCTTTGATGAAACTGATCAGCATTCGCTACCATACTCAAGGACAGATATCATCACATAACAATCCAGTACTCTCTTCTTCCAGCGAAATTTACCTCCGTCTTAACTCTCTACTTAGCTTCTGGAATGCACCCTTGCCCATGCCAATACGCCTTCGGATATCCGCATCGCATATTCTGTCCTCTGTCAGAACACTTCCCAGGTATTTAAATTGCTGCGTCTCTTTGATTTTCGTATCACCAACTTGCATTTGGTATTCTGGGCTCCCTTTTTTTTTTCTTAATTACCATGCATTCAGTGTTATTTATAGTTTATTTGCAAATGGAGTAGATAGACTAAACTATCGCCCGGTTCACACTCCACCCACACCTATTGAACAGGTGACGAGGCTCATTCCTTGTTTCCTGTTTAGGATGTGGTTTCCGGTTTTCTCTTTTCCAATCTCTTCAGTTTTATTTAGCCCCCTGCACATCAGTGGCATTACCGCCTTGCTCGGGGTGATATGATTAAAAAAATCCTTTCTTTTCGCTTTCTTTAACTACTTCCTGTAGGAGGTCTTGTAGTTTATTTCCTGTATCTGCTATCGGCACTGTATCATCTGCGTATTGTTCAGATTTCGGCCACCAATGACGAACGATGGCAAGACTTCTACAGCTCTCAGATGGTCTCGCTGTATAGGTTGAATAGATCTGGTGAGAATACATGCCCTTGTCTTACACACCTTTCTATTTTTGTGTACCTGCTGAACTCGTTTCCTGTTCGTATGCAGGCAGTTTGCTGCCAGTAAAGGTGCACGATTACTCTAAGGCCTTTCTCAAATATACCAAGGTTTCAAATTGTCTCAGTCTGGTCTTTGTGGCGTACTTTGTCGAATACCTTTGAATAGTCGATGAAGCACAAGTATACTCCGTTCTGCATTTCTGTTGCCGATTCCATTGCCATTTCTGATAACACTCTTAGCATAAATATCAAGTTCCTTGTGCCAGTGTCCTTGACGAAATCACACTATTCTTGTCCTGTTTCTGGTCTGAATCTGCTGCGTGCTCTGTTCATCAGAATTCCGATGATAAGTTTTGTTAAGCGATCGTTCGATGGAGTTCACATTTATTTGCACCTGGCTTCTTTCGGCAGTGCTATGAAAATCGATCTGATTAGATCTTCCGGGATTTCGCCACTGTTGTAGATTTAATTTGTAATTTCTGTTATTTGTCTAAGCTGAAGTCGGCTTCCAACATCTCTATTACAATGCCGTCTGTCCCAGCTGTTTGTTTCTATTAAGTTTGGCCACTACTTCAGATTTTAATATTTTTGGTTCCTAGCTAAATTTTATTCAAGGAAATTATATGCTTTTCAGCATGTTTTCCTTTTTCTTTTGGGACCTTTACTCAAATATCAGTATTTACTAAACGAATTTTATCGAATATTCAGGCCAATAGACGATATATTTAGGCCGGTATTCTGTCGAATTGATAAATGAGAACATTCATTATTTTAGAAAAACATAGTTAAATGATCGGTTCCCTGTACCGCTATATTAAGTATCTAGATTTATAAGAGCCAGATCAGATACAAAATCGACTACTGTTGCTATATTTAGTCTGGATGTGGTCAGTCTCTCACTTCTCTATCGCTACGTCCATGAAAAGTGCTCGGACGAACTACATGCCTCGGTTCTGCCAGATCTCCCTTCAAGGCTAGGACCTACCATGCTACTCACATAGTAGAAAACTACACATATTACGCCTTCTTCTCGCGAACCACTTCGCAGTAGAACAGAGCTCCGGGTGGGGGTTTTCCCGATCCCTACAATCTTAGATTGCTCAAATCTAGAGTTTACCGTTATCTACCTCTGCTATCCATACTACCCTTAAAATAAAAAATGCCTAAATTTTAGCCGTACCGGGCACAAGAACTCACATTGTCGAGCGAGAAAAAGGTTAACATCTACGTAAAAAACACAAAGCAGATGAACAATAGAGGTTAAACATTAAGAGGTACATGTGAGTAAAATCTTAAATAAAGATATTAAACTACAGTCGGATTTTGGTCAGATTTCACAATCATTAATCAGCACACTTGGAAAAAGTTGGGAAAACAACCTTGCTAATAACTAATAAAATGGCCAGGTCCGTGACAGGGGAGGAAACCATGTTTAAGGGAAAACTTTTTACGAATGTAATATTTCAAAAACGTTTGTATTAAATTTAGAGAAAATTCATTTGGCACCGAATGGATGGAAAATTTTAAGTTGTCGGATATGACAATTAATTCATTTGGCCCAAAATTCAAAACCTCACCAGCGAGGCAAATAATGTGATAAAAAAGTAAAAGAAACTTTTCCGAGATTTCCTTTTTTTTCTGGGAGCTTTAGTCAGTGTCACAAGATGACGGCAAAATTTGAGTTAAAAGATGACATCCAGCCAGTGTTTAAGAAAAGATGGAACGTTACGTTCACCATTTTACCAAAAATAATGAGGAACTCGACAGACTAGAAAAAAACCAGTGTCATGTTGAAAATTTTGTGCAGTCAATGGGCTTCACCGACAGTCTATGGGAAGAAAAATTAAAACGAGATCCGGGTTTGCGTCGATTTCTCGAAAGATCTTAATGCCGAACTCAAATACCATCATTATGCTTTATCTAGATTGGACGAAATTTTCGCAAAACTAAATGGGGGGGATTTTTCTTCTTTTTTTTTTTTCAAAAGATCAATCTCAGTGACGAATATCTGCAAATAACGGTGGAAGAAAACAGTTCTAAGTTGCTATGTATCGACCCCATCGTGGGTTGTTCAAGTTCGAATGTCTACATTTCGGGGTAAAGGTTGCGTCGGCAATTTTCTAACAAGTGACGGGTGCTATGCTGAGCGATTTTCACTTCGCGGTTGCATAAGGAACATGTGCATAAAGTCTTCGAAAGAATTCAGGAGTACGTGTTGAAATTGAAAGAATCCAAATGCACAGCATCGATAAAGAGGGCATAAGACCAAATTTAGATCGTGCTACAGCTATCAAAGACATGCCAGCGCCCGAAAATGTATCTACATTGCAAAGTACTTTAGGATTGGCAAATTATTATCGGGCGTTTATACCGAGTATGCACAACATACGTGCTCCATTAAACGAACTTTTGAAGAAAGACAAAAACTGGGAATGGATACCTGAATGCCAAGAAACATTCGAAAAATTAAAGAAAGTTTTAACGTCGGACTTGTTTCTTTACTGATTATAACCCAGACTTGGACATTATATTTGCTATCAACGCCGGTCCTTATGACGTTGGAACATGTATTATGCACAAGACGCTAGACTGATCTCACAAAGCAATATCTCATGAACCCAGAACGCTTATTCCTGCAGAAAAGAATTACTCGCAAATTGAGAAGGAGTTGTTAGGGATTATTTTCGTAGCAACAAAGTTTCACCGATACATTTATGGTAGACACTTTACTTTGCAGACGAACAATAAACCGCTATTTACAATATTCGATTCCAAAAACATCTGCATGTGCATACAGCAAAAAGACTGCGTAGATGGGGAAAAATTCTTTTAAACTATAATTTCAAGATGGAGCTTCTACTCTCTAAAAAACACTGTCGTGCCGACGGACAGTCTTGATTAATCTGGAAACAAAGAGAACCTCTTGAAGATACTGGGATTTCTTCCCTTCGAACTGAGGAAGAATGTATAACTACACTGTGCAGTGAGGGAAATCCCTGTAACTCCCGACCAGATAAAACCACAAGCTGTAATGTTTATCAGGGCAAAACAAAATCAAAATTCTTGAAAAGGACAAACAGACTTGGGATATTTTTTCTTTATGCGACAAATTATTGTTATATATATATATATATATATATATATATATATATATATATAAATAATAACTAAATAGACTCTGTAAGTATGTAGGCCGTAAATTTATACTAAAATAAACCTTCAAAAAAACCACTAACAAACAGAACCTAATTCCGTTACAATCCGGTGTACTAAGGCGGCGGATAAATGGGAAAAAAAAAGAAATCCGCGGAACAAGAACAAAACATTCAATACTCCGCAGCAAAGAAAAAAAAAACCCAAACGGAACCAACCACAAGAAAAAGTGCTCGATACAAAGTACAAAAGAAAATATACAAAAGTAGAGCAAAGACACACAGTATGTGTATATCTATGTTCCATTCGGGTTATCCAGTCATTACAAGGATGAAAAACCTTATGTGCAGTTATGTATACTGGTCAAACATGAATAAGGATATCGAAAATATTGTAAAATGCTGTAAAGGCTGTAATCTGAGAGTGAAGGCACCTTCAATTAAATATAGTCCTTGGTCTAAAACATACTGATTATGATATGGTCTCGAATTCATATAGATTTTGCAGGTCCGCTAGAAGGATTCTACGATCTTATAGTAGAAGATAGTTTTTTTTTAGCGGCCTGAAGTTCTTAGATGTAGAAATCCCATTACAGAAGTGACAATAAGTTTCTTAATCGACTACACCAAATCTGGCGAACAGTGAGTGTTTAGTCTTAGATAATGGAACACATTTTACGTCCAGCGAATTTAAGGATTTTTGTAAGACCTGCTCACGAGGTCCAAATGACAGGCCGAGCGTTTCGTTGACACGCTATAAAAAGCTCTGAAGAAAACTAGAGGTGCACCGACAGAAAAAGCTCTACAACAGTTCCTTCAGGTGTATAGAATAATGGCCAACGACAACACACCATCATCATTATCTCCAGCCGAGGTAATGTTTACACTTAAAATCAGGTATGTGTTCGACAAGTTACTTTCCAGAAAAAACACCTGGACAAACAAATACGGTATCTACAAAACGTTACCAAATCTACAAAACATTACCAAAAAAATTTTCCGGATGTACCGGGAAAAATGTTTCTGGGAAATGGGTACAATTAATAAAAAGGTAGGAAATATGTTTTTTTTATAATTAAAGTTCCCCGGTTAACTCACAAGAGACATATCACCCACGGTCCAATGAACTGGCCGTGCGCTTCGTTAACACGCTAAATAGATCTCCGAAGAAAGCTCGGAGAACACCCACAGAAAAAAATCCTACAACAGTTTCTTCAGGTGTTCAGAGCAACGACCAACGACAACACACCATTATCATTATCCCCATCCGAGGTACTGTTTGCGCGTAGAATCAGGTCTGTGCTCGACAAGCTACTTCCCAAACAAACAAAACCTGGACGAACAAACACAGTACCTACGAAATCTTACCAATTCGGAGAGAAAGTTTTTTTACCGCATGTACCGGGATAATAAATATTTCTGGGAAAAGGGTGCAGGTAGCATAAGAACAAGAAATATGGCTTATATAATTAAAGTTCCCCGGTTAACTCACAAGAGACACTTAAATCAGACCAGAAAAAGCCTGTTAGAAGATGCGGACAGCGGTTCTTCTGAAGAAAAAGAAGTTATGGATGTCGTGTATGATACTTTTGACATACCAATACTGCCCCAGAACTGTGCCATGTAAAAAGTAAAAGAAAAACGACGGATTTTCTCGTCGTTAATCCAAAAAGGAAGAAATATTAAGATTCCTGAGGAGTTAATAGGAAGGGGGTGTTAAGGTGACTTACCCATCTAACACATTGAACTCTTCCGAACTATATATAAATAGCAATACTGTTTTGTAGAGCAGAGAGGCATAGAGTGCTGAATTCCAACATAACTCTGACAACCGCGTTAATAAACGTTCATTGATATATATTTGTACTACTGTTTATAAAATATATTTCTTTAACCCTATTCCGTCTTTTTATCTTTAAATCTGGCCCCAACAGACCACAATAACTTAGTGACGAGGTCGCAATGCTTTAAAACAAGTTCACATATTTGACTCAAACTGGAGATAGATAAATAGTGAAAAGTTATCAGATCAATCAACTTCTCACAATCTAACCAAATGACGAATAGAGTGGGTAGTTAACTGTTCGGTCATTACGATAACGATGTGGCATGTGTACGTGGCCAAACTTTGTTCAGCAACTTCCCGTAAATCATATAACGATTTGCATATTTTCTATATATATGTATGCTAAGTTATAATATAGGTAGAGAGATAGACAGTAAAAGAATAAAACATATGGCAGATTTCGATAGATAGATAGATAGATAGATAGATAGATAGATAGATAGATAGATAGATAGATAGATAGATATTGCGACAGAAATTCAAAGAACAAAGAAAAAAGGAAGATAGCTATGACTAAGCTAAATAGAAAGAAAGAAATAATAACAAACTATGGTAACTGATAGATAGATAGATAGATAGATAGATAGATAGATAGATAGATAGATAGATAGATATTGCGAAAGAAATTAAAAGAACAAAGAGAAAAGAAATATAGATATGGCGAGACTAAATAGAAAGAAAGAAATACTGACAAATTATTGTGATAGATAGATAGACAGATAGATAGTTAGATAGATAGATAGATAGATAGATAGATAGATAGATAGATAGATAGATAGATAGATAGATAGATAATGAACAGAATGGAGAAATTGAGATAGATTAATAGGAAGAAAGAAAGCAAAAGTTTATGAATACCTGTTAACAGCTATTTATGTATTTTGTTCATTTTTGTGTACGCGTATATATGTGTGTTCATAAGATTCAAATAAAATTATGTACACGCTCTACGCATAATAGCTATTATTATAGATAGTCTACAAGTTTATTTTATCTTTTCTGCTGATAACTTAAACTAAAAAAATAAATAAAATAAAAAGGAAAAGAAAATACTATCCGAATTTGATGAAATAGAAACTTAATAACCCCAATATTGAGATTTATTAAATAAAAGAAATTTCATGTCTTTCTTTCTTTTTCTATTTTTTTCTTTTTGAGAAATAATAACGTCTTCTATCACGTGTTCTTGTTCTTCTGTCTTGCTATGCATAATTAAGTACTTTTCTGTCTATTTACATTATTTTTGGAGTGCTTAGATTTTTTTTTCGTTTTATATAAGTTTTATTTTGTTTCACGATACAAATAGGATTATTTTTGTACTCGCCGGTCCTCGAAATCACGATGCTTTATTTAATAGAAATAGATAGATTGAAAAATTATTGATTTGATAGTTTTTATGAGTACTTGGCATCAGACATTCCAGTTATTTCTATATATTTAAATTTTGGGAATCATTTTTTTAAAACCAAATTATATGTTACGGTTTCTCAGTACCGTCAAGAACACATTTTTCTACATCTATACATACATACTTATATGTATATATGTTAGTTGCCGATTAGTTTAACGAGTATCAAGTTTAATCAACATTTATTTCTGATCATAACGACAATGCGACTTGAAGCTAGAAAGTGACTGCAATGATTATTACAGAAGTGACAAAGTTCTTTTGGCCTGTTTTTTAATGTCTGTTCAAACCGGAACAGTTTCAGCAAATGTTTTAACACTCCACCCGAATGTTCCGGTTCACACCCCACCCACGTTTTTTGAACAGGTGAACAGGCTCATCCCTTGTTCCCTGTTTAGGATGTGGCTTCCGGCTTTCTTTTTTCCAATCTTCTTACTCTTTTCTTCTTTTCTTTTCAATTGGAGTAGATAGACTAAACTATCGCCCAGTTCACACTCCACCCACGTCTATTGAACAGGTGAAGAGGCTCATCCCTTGTTCCCTGTTTAGGATGTGGTTTCCGGCTTTCTCTTTTCCAATCTTTTTACTCTTAAGTAGCCCCCTGCGCATCAGGGGCGTTACCATCTTGATTGGGGTGATATGATCAATATATATATATATATATATATATATATATATATATATATATATATAACCAGTGCAGTCGGTCAGTTAAGCACCATACGTGTTACACGCTTGAGTGATCATGTCTCTTTCGATTCACGTCTGACTAGGCAGAATATTTTCCTTCAATAGGTTGCCATTCCTTTCTGTAGCAGGCTGGTTGCCAACCAAGCCTATACAATCCAATCTGTCCTGCTATTCAGATCAGTTATTTAAATACCACAGGTTATACATGCTTGGGCTATCATATCTCGAAAGAGACATGACTGAATTGGCAGAAATAGGTTGCCATTTTTTCCTGCGGTTGACAGGTTGCCAACCAAGACTACAGAACCCAAGCAGCCCTGGTATTTAACCTATAGTTGGCGGGAAGAGTAGGAGTTATACTTTTCCAAATGGTATTTGCGTGCAAGTGACTACAATGAATTCAAGTGAAAATCGAATTTACTGTACTGTTTTCCCGTTCCAAGGTGATATCCATTATATCATAATGCAAATCTCTAAACCAATATGCATAATACTGGTTTTAATTTATCAACGGTCTACCAGTTTGACTTTAACGGGGACTGCGTTGGAGAAACATTCCCTGACACATTCTGCCTATGTAAATTAATGGTTTGCTGTATGAATGATTTCGGTTTTTCTAACTGTAATCTTGACATTTCCCAACGCGTTGCATGGTCTTAGTGCCTTCATGAATTGTACGATTGCACTTATTTTGATCACAAGCAACAGTTTTTCTATCTCAGAATGCAAACTACTCTTTTTAAACAGTCCATGAAGCGTTTCCTTGATTTATGATGTCGTTGGTTGCCGTATGTCAGTAGATATTCCGTTCTAACTCAACAATGTATCTGTAAAAAGTCAATATGAGTAAAGACAAAAGAAAAAATTATATCAAAAGAAATTAAAAGGAGAAGATTAAAAGTTTTATTATTTAAAATATATAATACATAACTTAATTTCTAAAACGAAAATAGTATGAATGATAATTACATTATGAAAGAAATTCGATAAGATTTACTCACTTTTATTCATTAGATATCAAATTATATCACTTAGCATCATCCATAATTTACCTTGAATTTCAGTTTCACTGAAGTATATTTACGAGTTTTATGAATCTTAAAATTCTGTATAAATAACTTGTTTAATACTGTGTATAAATATTTACATTTGCTTTGATAAAGTCTATAAGCAGTCGAAACGCACTGATTAAGGTATTTTCCACTTGTCACACTCACGCATATTTATATATATATCTATATATACGTATTACTTTTGAACAGATGCAAACTACTACAAAATTCTATATTTTGTTTCGACATTGAAACAAAATGTCGCATCAGGTAGTTAACAAACGTTTTAATAAACGCTTTTTTTTGTTTGTAAATGCTTTTAAGAACAACATTTCCATTTATTTTAGGACTGTTAACTTTCACAAGGTTATATGTGTGGAAATGAATATACCGGCCTAAATGGGAAGCGAAACTCCAATCGCAGATTGACAATTCCTGATTATTATCCGTTGCACCACTCGTACATTTAAAGCTTACAACACCTGGCATTGTCAAGAGGTTACATATGTAGATTGCTTAACTTTTGTGATAGTAAAAAGAATTTGAAGAAGAAACAGTAAGCTGTTTTTGCCATTGAGTTCGAATAAATAAATCCGGTTATATGCTTCAATATTTGTCTATATTTCTGAGATGAAGTAGTATTTGCACTATTTACATAATTCGGATTATTGTCCCCATCTTCTTTGCCATTTGTACGACAATTGGCAGCGAAGATGACAACGATATTTCGAATATTGTAAATAATGCTTCAAAATTTGTCTGTACTTCTGAGACGAGGAAGTATTTTACATTATCTACATTGTCTTCATCATTATTGCCAAGTTTACGACGTTTCGACTATTACGCGCATTGCCCTTCTTCAGGTGCTAGGAATTTCGAACCGAACCCTTTATTTCGTTATATCATTTTCATTCCATTTGCGATGCTACTTCCCAGTGCCATGTAGTTATCTCTCTTTAACTCAAATCACTATGTTATTTATAGCCAGGTATTGAACTCCCAACTCTTTGGGTGAAGTCACTGGAACTAACAAACGCTTTTATACACTTGACCATGTGTCCTTGAGAAAATCAGCGTATGAATTTCTGGTACTTATAAACGTAATGTCTTAGTAAACGTTTTTTACTAGTGCTCATATTTCAAACTTTGGCGCTAAGGACTTTCTCTAGCAATCTATATTACCGGTTCTAATATTATATTCATTTCTATGCTAGAAGATATTTTTGACTTAGCATATAGAATATTTTTTTAAGTTTATGTAGTTTCCAATCTTTCTTTCCTCACGGTAGAAAATAATAGCAACAGTTAGACATCGATAGAAAGAGTGTGGGGACAAGAGTTGTGAAAATATCCTGTAATTAATAATAAAGCGAAAGAAAGATTATTTGGGACAGGAACATTTTATTTGTATAATTTTGGTTAAGTATCCAGTTATTTAGATCGCATATTTTTCTCATTGATTCCTTTCGATCACGAATCGATTATTACTCAGTATCTCATTACGGCAGTCTTGTGTAGTTTACGCTGGTCTGAGTACGTTACTGTTTCAATCTGTATTAGATAGGTAGAGACATTCTTATGGGTAACACTGATGGGTGTTCGAACTCAAAAAAAAAACTAAGAGTATGAATGGTGATTCTAATGAGTCAAGGATAAAAACTAGTTTCATTATATAAAACGACCTTGGCCTAACACCACTCGGTACAACCTGGATTCGGTTTAGGTCACTTATTCTTTAACCAATGAGTTTTCTCTATACCGAGCCAGCTCTAAGATCCTATGGAAATATAAAAGTAATTCCTAAATGAAACATTGTACGAGTTTTTTCAACAAACAACTACAACCAAGTGACCTTTCTTCGATCGGTCTTCCACAGTATTTTCCCTCTTGCAACTGATAAAATCAGGATTCCATATCATAAATCATATATCATCATTTAAGTGCCATACGTGATACACGCTTGACTGACTGGGCAGAAGATTATCCCACAGTAGGTTGCCATTGCTTTCTGCGGTAGACTGGTTGCCGATCAAGGCTATAGAACCCAATCTGTCTTGTTATTTAATCCATAACTGGAAGGAATAGACGGATTAATACCTTTCCTAAGGGTATTTGCGCGTAAGTGAAGGCAATGAATTCATCTGGAATTCGAAAAAGACTCCCCGATTTCTAGTTCCGAGCCGATATCCACTATGTCTGTACCTTTTTCAGAAATTCTGTCAAAATATTTTCGTAATGATATACGATGATGTTCATTAAACGATATTATAGAGGAGGAAAGCTATTAATTTAGTATGATAGCTGAAAGTACATTCGCTAGCATAATTCGGTACTTTCCGGTTATCTCCCCGCCAATATTGTAAAAGTGTCCATTTAGCGAAAAGTCATTTGGGAGGCCAAAACTGAGCGGTGTCGGACAGAATTCGAAGAAAGGGATGAGCACCTTTCAGACACTGCCGCCGATAAACTCACAGAGGTACGAGTTCAGCATTGTTCGCTGAGTGCCGTTGTATCACTTATTCATGTTTCATTGTTTTATATTTAATCTTATCAAAATGATTTAAGTTTTGGTACTTCAAATGTTTTGTACAAAATTAGCGGGAAGATAACCCGGAAGTACCCATAATTCTTATCTATTCCCGATAGTGTGCGTTGTTGTGCAGTGGATATCGACTAGGAATGCGAAGTCGGGGAGCCGAGTTCAAATTCCAGTTGAATTCATTGCATTCACTTTTGCGTAAATATCCTTGGGAAAGGTAATAATCCGTCTATCCCCTCCACTTATGGGTTCAATAACAGGATAGATTGGGTTCTATAGTCTTAGTCGGCAACCGGTCTACCGCAGAATCTAATGGCAACCTACTGCGGGATAGTCTTCTGCCCAGTCAGTCATGTCTCTTTTGAGACATGATCGCCTAAGCGTGTATCACGTGTGGCACTTAACTGACTAATATAGTATAGGCTGAAACTTTTATGACCTCTCCAAATCAACCTAGTAGAATGAACAAAGAGTTCATACTACATAAAAGAGGAAACTTTTCACTAGCTGAGCAGACATTTCTCGCTACTAGAAAAAACATTATTTAATAACCATCCTTTTCCCCATTAGCAAATTCAAATAGAAGACGTCATATTTACCTGCTGATACATAAAAATAGACCAAAATAATTCCTTCAGCCGTTTTTTCATTGTCTGGGTCTTTTTGACAAAGGTGACATTTTCCGATCCCGTCACTTTGTCTATCCAATTACATCGACCAGCCAAAAAACCTAACCGAATTCTGGTTCAAGGCGCAACATATATTTCCATAACATCATCGTACTCTTGATTAAACATAAACTATAAATTCGTTTATTATTGATTCTCTGTTTTGCGAATATACAAGTCTTAAGACACACACAACTAATAAACAATTTTAAGGTAGGATAAAGGAGTTGTCGTCGTCTGGATAAATAACTTGGAAATATACACGGCTTTTACGAGATTATCTAATGTTTGTTTTTCTTCATTTTTTTTCGTTAGTTCGGAAAGAAGTACTAATCTTGGTACAATTAGTTTCCATGGCGATAAGTGCAAATATTTCAGTGCGTGATTGCAAACTGTTGCAAATAATGGTATTACGGTAAGCACAACACGCGACAGATTTCGACCAGCCAATCATTTTCAATAAGATATTATCTACAACAAATATAATAAAGATTGCATTGTTACCAGTATTTATCCCACTTACAACATATTTATTTATCGTGCGCATGCGTCTATTGTCTTTTTTCTTTCTTCTTTTTAATAGAATATTGTTTCATTTCTTTTAAGATATACTTCCGCAATACTTTTTATATGAGTTTGCTTCGTTTTGTTTTTTACTATACTTATTTTGTCACTTTCATAACTTGTCCTTTCATCATTATTTTATTTTCCCTAGTTATTCGCTTTCTTTCTTCCGTTCTATGTTTCATTCATTTTTCTTTTCGATCGGTCGCACGACTTATTCACTTTTTTCTTTCTTTCTTCATTATTTATTTTCTTTTTTTTTAGTATAACATTATCAACTGAACTCTCTTTACTTCCTTTCTTTCCTGCCTTTCTTTCTTTCTTTCTTCATTATTTATTTTCTTCTTTTAGTATAACATTATCAACTGAACTCACTTTACTTCCTTTCTTTCCTGCCTTTCTTTTCTTTCTTTCTTTCTTTCTTTCTTGATAGGTCGCACTATTTATACACTTTTTCTTTCTTTCTTTTTTCTTTCGTCATTATTTATTTTCTTTTTTCGTATGACATTATTAACAGATCTCTCTTTCCTGCCTTTCTTTTCTGCCTTTCTCTCTTTCCTTTTTTTTTTTTTTTTGAACGGTCGCACTATTTATTCAGGATGTGCGTTGTGGTGCATTGAATATCGGCTCGGAACGAGAAGCCGGGGAGCCGAGTTCGAATTCCAGTTGAATCTATTGTATTCACATACGCGCAAATACCCTTGGGAAAGGTATTAATCCGTCTCTTTCTTCCACTTATGGGTTAAATAGCAGGACAGATTAGGTTCTATAGCCTTGGTCGGCAACCAGTCTACCGCAGAAAGCAAATGGCAACCTACTGTGGGATAATCTTCTGCCCAGTCAGTCATGTCTCTTTCGAGACATGATCGCCCAAGCGTGTATCACGTATGGCACTTAACTGGCTGACTATTCACTTTTTGTTTCTTTCTTCATTATTCATTTCCTTTTTTTAGTATAACATTATTAACTGAACTCTTTTTTCTTTCTTTCCTGCCTTTCTTTCTTTCTTTCTTATTTTTTTAAAGGTCGCACGATTTATTCACTTTTTGTTTGTTTCTTCCTTTCTTTCTTCATTATTTATTTCTTTTTTATAGTTTGACATTATTAACTGAAATCTCTTTTTATCCATTCTTTTCTGCCTTTCTTTCTTTCTTTCTTTTTCTTTAAGTAGGTGACACTATATCCTTCTTTCTTTTATTTTCGTTTTTTTCAATAAGCATTATTAACATTTTTTCCTCATTTTCTTTTTCTTCCTCAGGTATATTTTTTTTATTTCCTTGCTTTTTTCCATTGATCTCTGTTTTTATCAAATATTATTTGCCAGAATATTTTGTGGGTGGTGTTATGAATAGTAGCTCAAAAAAGAAATAAGATTAGCCGAGTTCGAATCCCAGTTGAATTCATTACATTCACTTACGCGAAAAATCCCCTGAGAAAGTCATGAATCTTTCCTCCCAGCTATATGTTAAATCTGGAAAAATCATTGTTTTCCCCAATGAAAATACTTAAAAAGTTTTTAATGTGATATTCACTCACAAAATAGTTATTCTCATAATATAATATATGTTTCTGTTTTAAATACTCATTTTTATTTATGTATAAGATGACTTTATGTAAAGTGTCACCTATTAATTTTTGAATAAATCTTAACCATTCAAAAAAAATACCTGTGTATAGTAAAACTGGTGAATTCATGATATTTACCCCCTTCAAATAAATTACTTGTGTATAGTGTAGTTTGCCATTTTTTGCGTAAAAACTAATCCGTAAATCTCGCACTGCACTTGAGTATATATAAGGTCAACAACAAAGTTAAGTGTCATACGTGATACACGATTTGGAAAATCATGTCTTGAAAGAGACATGACTGATTGAGCAGAAGATTATCCTGCAGTAGGTTACCATTGCTTTCTGTGGTATACTGGTTGTCAGGAAGAGCTATAGAACCCAATCTGTCCTATTACTTAACCCATAACTGGAGGAAAGAGACGGTAAATATGACGTCTTCTATTTGAATGTGCTAACGGGGAAAAGGATGTTATTAAATAATTTATTTTCTAGTAGCTAGGAGTCTGCTCAGCTGGCGAAAAATTTCCTCTTTTATGGGGCATGAACTCTTTGTTCATTCTACTTGGTTGATTAGTAGAGGTCATAAAAGTCCCAGCTTATACTGTATCAGTTAGTTAAGTGCCACACGTCATACACGCTTAGGCGATCATGTCTCGAAAGATGATTATCCCGCAGTAGGTTGCCATTGCTTTCTGCGGTAGACTGGTTGCCGACTAAGGCTATAGAGCCTAATCTGTCCTATTATTTAACCCATAACTGGAATGAAGAAATGGATTGATATCTTTCCCAAGCGTATTTTTGCTTAAATGAATACAAGTAATTCAACTGGAATTCGAAATCGGCTCCCCGATTTGTCATTCCGAGTCGATATCTATTGCACTACAATGTTCGCAGGCCGTAAAAAATAGTCAGGTAGATCCATAAAAAGCCATTTATTAAAAAACATCGTAAATTGGTCAAGAATGAAAGAGAACTGGAGAACTCTATCTTTCAGACATATCGAGAGTATTAATATGGCAGTATTCATCTCAGATGCAGGATCCTAAAAGATAAGTCGAATTCTTGGTACACGGCGCCAAACACAGCGACCAGACAACAACCACAAAACTTAGTTTCCTTTTTGATTTCAAAAAGTGCCAAAATGCACAGGAAGAAAGCCTTCTGGATCTGTGTTAACAGCACAATAATACACTAAAAATTAACACCATCTGCGATGGTCCTGTAATTGGTGAGAAAATTAAGCACAATGTCGTGTAGCCTACCTTTTCCTTTAGGGTCTCAAAGTAAGTTCTCTTTTAGTTTGAGTGATCTAATCCTTGAAAGTAAATGTTAGACGAATGAAAATCACGCCTATTTCAATTGAACTTTTCGCCATTACCCGTGACCCAGTAGTATCCAACCGAAACATTTTACTTCTTCCAACATATGGTCATGTATTTCGCTACTTTTCGTACTCAGAGTGCAACTAGATATGGAATTTTTTTTTAATCATTTCACCCCGAGCAAGGCAGAAACGACACTGATGTGCAGAGGGTTACATAAATGTAAAAAGATTAATTAGAAAAGAGTGAGGAGTACAAGCTGGTTAGAAAGGAACAATAGAAAGCTGAGAAAGCAGGTGCGATGACAGATACATACGTGGAGAGAAAGGGAAGGTTATACAGGGGAGGGGAGAGAGCTAGAGTCCAGTGGTTAGTAGATGAGTATTAACTTTGCATTTAAATTTCTGGAGGTTGTAGCCGTCAGGAAAGCAAGAATACGGGAGCGAGTTCCACAGGCGGGAAGTGCGAGAGAGGAAGCTGCAGGAGTAGAATTGTCGTCTGCATTTGGCTAACCTGACTGTGAATGGGTGTGACCCAGTTGCCAGTCTGGTTGCACGAGTAAACACCTGTTGAGTAGGCATCAGTGAATGCTAACAGAAATGCCTGTGACATCAATGTGGGTATGACAAACAAGTCTATTTATGTGAGTTAAGTGCCATACATGATACACCCTTCGGTCAATCAGGTCTCGAAAGAGACATGGCTGAGTGGGCAGAAGATTATCCCGCAGTAGGATGCCATTGTTTTCTGCGGTAGACTGGTTGCCAGCGAAGTCTATAGAACCTAATCTGTCCTATTATTTAACCCATAACTGTAGAGAATAGAGTGATTAATATATTTCCCAACGGTATTTGTGCGTAAGTGAATTCAAGGAATTTAACTGGAAATCGAACTCGGCTCCCCGATTTGTCATTCCGATGCGATATCCACTGCACCACAATGCACATCACTATCTATGAAGCTGCCTTTTAAGGACAAATGTGCGTTGTGGTACAGTGGATATCGGCTCGGAACGAGAAACCGGGGAGCCGATTTCGAATTCCAGCTAAAACCATTGTATTCACTTACGCGCAAATACCCTTGGGAAAGGTATTAATCCGTCTCTTCCTTCCAGTTATGGGTTAAATAGCAGGACAGATTGAGTTCTATAGCCTTGGTCGGCAACCAGTCTACCGCAGAAAGCAATGGCAACCTACTGCGGGATAATCTTCTGCCCAGTCAGTCATGTCTCTTTCGAGACATGATTGCCCAAGCGTGTATCCGTATGGCACTTAACTGCATAACTGACTGACTGTACCCACTGATATTTATTGATGCTTACTGACAGTTTAGGTTGTGCAAATAGCGGATACGCATAAAAATTATATCACAGAATAAAAAGAAACTACAGGATGCGACAGTCAATGTCAAATCAATTATTTACCTGAAAACTTACTCTATCCAACGGAGTTGATGGGTTTCTTGCATCAGTTCCCTTTTTCCTGAAAAGAAATAATAGGCACTACTTTTGAAAAATATATATATATATAAACAGAAAATAATATGGTTACCACCAAACTAAAAAACTACCCATAAAGTCTACAAACTCAAATATACACTCGAACACAAACATCCAGCTATGAACTAAGAAAGAAACCTTTAATTGGTCAAACACACTAAATTTGTAAGAACAAAAAGATCAAACCTATAAACTAGGTCAACCCAAACGACAAGTAAAAACCAACAAAAAATGCAATTAAGTGGACACCTATTCAATGCAAAGCAATTAAGAGGGCACCAACTTATGCGTACATTAAAAGCAATACTTCTTCTTCTATATGCCCTGTCCCTTCAGGACGTAGGCGATCATGGTTCTCCACGTCTCCCTATCCCTTGTGGCACTTAGTATGTTTGCTCCTGTTACACCTCACAACCTCAGTTCCGTCATCCACCTGATCAGACCCTGCAAATATGCTATCCGTTGCCTTCCTCTGTCTCCACGTTTGTTGCGATCCCTAGTTCAAAGTTGCCGGTCGTGTCTCTTTCCCTCTCTTTACCTACCTTGGCATTCAAGTCACCCATTCACAAGGCATTAAAAGAAACCGAACACTTGCATAATAATAGTAAAGAAAATCAACAAATCACCAAAATAAAATATCAAATTATACCAGGCTCCTTATAAATAGGAAAGAGAATCGGGACTCAGCTGAAAAAAAAAAACACAGCTACGAGAAGTGAACACATCATAACTGTATCCTCACAAAAATTCGAAGTCAGCATGAATCTGCTCAGTCAAATGGACAAATTCTTTGCACTAACCTATCAACGCTCTATCTTCATCTCGATATCGAGCACTTTACGATAAAAAAAACTGCTTGCCAAATACCTTTTATCAGTAAAACTACTGACGAAACAAAAATCTTGGATCTAAAAACTATCACAAGTCAACACTATATAAGTGTGTATGTGTGTTTTACTATAAATGTTACTTTTAGTGGGTACACCTCTTTGAGTTGCTTTTTTACTTAAACAGTGGAATTAAAATTAACTTGCCTAGATCTAGAAGTTCTTCTAAACCAGACTGGCAACTGGGTCCCACCCATTCACAGTCAGGTTAGCCAAATGCAGACGACAATTCTACTCCTGCAGCTTCCTCTCACACTTCCCGCCTGTGGAACTCACTCCCTTATTCTTGATTTCCTGACGGCTACAACCTCCAGAAATTTAAATGCAAAGTTAATACTCATCTACTAACCACTGGACTCTAGCTCTCTCCCCTCCCCTGTATAACCTTCCCTTTCTCTCCACGTATGTATCTGTCATCGCACCTGCTTTCTCAGCTTTCTATTGTTCCTTTCTAACTAGCTTGTACTCCTCACTCTTTTCTAATTAATCTTTTTACATTTATGTAACCCTCTGCACATCAGTGGCGTTTCTGCCTTGTTCAGGGTGAAATGATTAAAAAAAAAAATTATGCCTACAAACGAAGTCGAACCTGTACCCATTTTATCCATCAGAGACACAGCATTTTTAGCTAAAGCGTGCAGCTATCAGTCTGGTTACAGAGACCAGTCAAACAGAGGAAGGTTGCAATTATCTATTTAACAAAGGCACATTTCTCGTTACACACACACACACACACAGAGCGAGAAAGAGAGAGAGAGTATGATTGAAAAGTAAATCCCTATTTTATGTATTGTTATGGATCTTCGTCGCCAATTTGTTATGGAGTTCTGGCGAAACTTCGCCTCAAAGTTGTAGTGACCGGTTTGTGCCGAAAGTAAAATAAAACACGGAACAAGAAGGTAGGTTCAAAACACTGCATTAGTATAACAAGAAACAAGTTATTCAAAGAAGTATTAATAATAAGTAATATCGAAAGAAGTAATATCGAAATAAGTAAGTCCGACGGTATTATTACGCTGCCTGACTAGTAGCTGTCGTTAACTGCTCTCGTTAACTGCTATACTTGACTGCTCGGAACTGTTCGTAATGCTACTCTTTAACTGCCCTCTAGAAGTCACGCAGGTAGTTTATATGTCGCAAAAAGGATAAGTCCATTTCTCGTAGGAGGGTACCATAACATGTATGATGAACTTGAAGAAATGTGCTGTAGAATATTATGGCGAGAAAACGCACTCGTATATTTTAACGAAACAAGATAAGGAATTCATTTAAAATTTACACATTTCTAATTGTCAGTAGCTTGTTTCAAGACAAATAATCACACATTAAATGTTTGTAGATTCGATGAATAGTCAAGAAAAGAAAATGTTCATACTAAATCATCAAACAAAAACTAAACATTAAAACAAATTGAGAGTGTTTGTTTTTCACACAAATGTAATACGGTTAAATTCAATATACACGTAGATTTCCAAAATACTTAAAGCAAAATGTGAGAGTTTGTTTGTCACACAAAAGTTATACAGTTGAATCCAAAATAAATAATATAACGGTAGTCTTAATTCTTGAATAGTGTTCTTGAAATTTGAAATTTTTGAAATTGACCATTTATCAGCGTGCAATTTGACACCGGCGTTATTAAGATGTATGTGTGCTCTCTCTCTCTCTCTCTCTCTCTCTCTCTCTCTCTCTCTCTCTCTCTCTCTCTCTCTCACTTTCCCGCTAAGGTGGATGCGAAACAAGTTCAATTTAAGTGGAAATTCTGAGCCTTTAAAGCTCCAGCTGTCACTGACCGACCGGGCACGTTAATAAATAAGCCGGCTCGGTCATAGTGTCAGCTGAAACACAAACTCAATTTTGGGCGGGAAGACATATGACATGGCTTACTGAAAACTTAATTTGTTGTTTTCTGTTTATCGCTCTCTTTTCATTGGCTATTAAATATTTCACGCTTACACGCGAAATTTTCCTTGATTTTTTTTCAACACGTAGGCAATCTATTTTTTCTATTGGTCAAAAATAGGTTTTCACACAGATTCGCAAATTTGCAAACATTGAAGAAAAGACAGTTATTTTTATTTTGTATTCTCCACAGACTCTACCATCTAATTATAATTTTTACAAGACAAGAGTCAATCATACATAAAAGAGAGAGTCACTTCTCAATCATCATTTGTGTGCGTGTGTGTTTGTGTGTGTGTATTTGTGTGTGTGTGTTTACTCACGTGTTTCGTTGAAAAAAATAGGTATGATATTCTAATGATTTGTGCTGTAGGTGTAAAATGTGTTCCATTCTGGAGTTATTGAATGCAAAATTTATCCAGAATCTTGTGGATGCCAAACGTTTCAGCTATTAGTGATTTTATGCCTTTTTTTTTCATATTGCTATAGTAAATGGGATTTAAAAGTTATTGTAGATGATATGATAGTTACTGAAAGTAAAACACATTTTTTAATTTCCAAATACATCAAATGCACTGTTTGTTTTCATAATTCATATTGTTTAGGATATGTTTGTTTGTTTGTTGTTGTTTTTATAATAAGAGCTTCCATATTTTTTTATTTTAATTTTTTTTTTTTTCTGCGGAAAATAAGTATCACATTTATGGAGACAAATTTTTACCTTCATTAAGAAAATGAAAAGCTAGAATGGGTTGGATCAGAGATAGTTTCGCCCAACACTGCATATTGATATGAAAACATAAAATACCCCTGAAAACTGACTCATGTCCTTAAATAGCCTCGTCAAAACTAAAATTTCATAAGGATGTCAGGCATGGCGTTAAACCCATTCAGAAATATCTAAAATGCCAACTCTACGCAACGGCTTCATAAAATCAATAGTGAAAAAAAAAGTTTTCGGAATAAAGCCCGCATGTCGTAGTAAAAATCACTCTTCTTCGAACATTGTGGACAGGCGCTACAGAATCACAAGCAAAGAACTGTACAAGATAAGAGGAACCATATGACAAGAGGACTTCCAACAGCAGCAAGAACTAAAATGGATATCACATGCAACTCGAAGAGAAAATTATGGGATAAGATGTTAACACCACTTCAAGTAGAAGGTTCGAAAGGAAAGCCATATCAATACTGAAAAATGCGAAAAATTACTTGAAAGGGCTGATTTCATAAGAAAAAAATTGTTTCAAAGAAATATTTTATAACTTTCAACCGAAAAAGTACAGTCCGTTCGGTCATTGAATGCCTAAAGATTTATTGGAGGGAAACGGTTAATAATCTGATTAATTTTACGACTACACTGAGAACAAAAAAACACTCGTACACCTAAAAAAAGAAAAAAACATGAGTAAAAAACAAAAAAGCGAGTACTTTATTAATCTCGTTCAACAAGACACGTAACAAAAGCTGTGTTGCCACCGAAATTTATCACTATGTACACACACGTATATACATATACATATTTGTGTGTGTGTGTAGGTGTGCGTGTGTGTGCATATGTGTATATATGTTTGTAAATATATATATTTGTATATGTATGTTTGTGCGTATGTGTATTGGTGTGTATGTGCGTGAGTATGTGAATATATGCATATATGTTTGGACATATATATATGTGTGTGCGTGAGTGTTGTGTATATGTATATATGTTTGTATATATATATATATATATATATATATATATTGTATTGCATAAGGAAACAGACAGAACTTAGTATGATTCATGCAACGACTTGTAAAAGAAGCCTCACAATTACATACATCGCATACACATGAACACACATAACCATGCAGACATATATGCACATATTTATATGCATGTGTACACACGCACACACACACACACATATATATATATATATATATATATAGTTAAACGCACATATATGTATGTATATATATTTGTGCCTGTATATTTGTGTATGTATATGTGTGTGTGCTTGTTTATGTATGTGTGTGTGTAATTGTATACCTTCTTTTACACATCTTTACATGTATTGTACTATGTTCTTCTGTCAGTTTCTTTATGCAATTTTTCAATCTCACTACTTAGCTAGACTCAGGAGACAGAATACCTCAAAGAACGCTCGTCATAATACGTTTAACACTGAGATTGTATTCGCCATTCTCGAATCATTGGCGCTTCTTTCTACATTTATTAGGTTTAAAGCGCTTATTCGCCAAGCGCCGTCAACTTGACCTGAGTCAACTCGTTCAATGCACACGTATTTTGATTGCAATCAAAGATTTCAGCGATTCAAGAACGCAAAAGAAGAAAACAAAATTGCGCCGAGAGAAACAATATATATATATATATATATATATAAAACGGGGAGTGAAAATAAATGAAAGTTTAAATTTTCAAAAAGTTCTACGCCAAGAAAGCCTAAATTTTCAATTTTGCATTGGCTGGGCTCGGGAAGATCACACGTCGCGGAGGAAGAATTAAATGAAAAAGAACGAAACAAACAAAAGATATTAGAATTGATTAAATACGAATATATCCAATGCTACTGGATATCTAGCTTTGCCTACAGGTAATGCAACGAGACATATTTTGAAGAAGGAATTAGAGAGACTGTCTCACAGATCAGTAGAATTCTAGTGGGTTCGATTCTGATTGGGTATTTTTACTTTAGAAATAATATCTCACTATATATAATAAGGCGCTTTACAAAATCAAATATCACATTCAAAAGACAATCTACCCTCAATTGAATAAGTAAAGAGAAAAAAAAATTTTATATAAGAAAAAAGTGCGGGAATCCGTGAACTTTTTGTTTCAAGTGTAGATTTATTGTTGTTATTATTATTAATATTAGTTGCTTTTTGGTATGGTATATTAAGTATCCATAATGGTATTTGTGTCGCTACACGTGTTTCGAGTCTAAAATTGATTCTCTTCAGACTAATAAAATTATGACTTCACATATCGAGACCCATTTGGAAATAATGTTCCACTATATATATATATATATATTTATTTGAACATTATTTTTAATCAATAGTCGTATTTTCTTAGGGGTCGCAGGTTTGATCTTGCCGAATGATACACATTTTGCTAAAAACATTTCTCATAAATAACCAGGCCGTTAAATATATATATATACTGTTTAGTTCAAAATAGAATATCTACTCAAATACCGGCATCGATTAAAAATAATTTTCAAACAAATAAATTAAATATGTCTGTTGTTAAACCGTTTCGTTAATGTTCGGCCGGAACTTCTCTTATATATACATATATATGTATGTATGTATGTATGTATGTATGTATGTGTGTATTAATTATATCAAATCCGTAAGTAGAAAGGATAATCCAGGTAGGTCTTTTTAATATAAAATATCAAAAAGATCAATCCATAATGTGAGCTCAGTGTTGTGAATATATATATATATATATATATATATATATATATATTGTATTTTTATTTATATCATAACAATCATGAAATACTGTAATAATATATTTTATAATAAAAAGTTGTATGCAATTTATTAATTGTGTATTTAGGTAGCAACCGCTCTTTAATACAAGTTTCATTATAAACGATTGACAAGCTACTTCACTTCCAGCTCTGAATGTTGGAGGATCATTTTATACATTTCTAACCACTCGGCTATGTGTATAAGAAGCTAAGTCAAAATTATACACGCTTTTACCATAATATATGCTTAGATTTATAATACTGCATTCTGTTCATACGTGCTTATTGTTGGTACTATTTTGGTCACGGGATCGAAGTCTGAAAGTGATAGTGCTAGACTTCTTGCTGGTGTTCCAGTGTAAACATAGCCGCGAGCATTGTGTACCAAGGAAGAACAAAGAGGAGAGACCCGATTTTTCTGGACAGAAGTTGCGTTTGGAGCTGAAATTCATCGGAGGCTTTTAAAACGATATGGTAACCGTTACACTACTTCGTAGGGGTGGATCGAGAAGATTAAAAGTAGCTGAACATGCCTAACTCACGAATAATGATCAGGACGCCCAACAACCTCCATCACTAATGAGAACAATCATCAATTTCGAAAGATGGTAATATTCAAACAGCGAGATATGATCGATGAGGTAGCATGTTCCCTGCAAATTTGGATCACTGTTTTTTTTTACGAATAATCCTTCTCAGATAAGAAGGATATTCCGTCAAAAATTATCTGAAAGGAAAATTACGATAATTATGAACAGTTCTGACGGAATTTCCTTCTCGTCTGAGAAGGATTATTCGTCATTTGGAAAAGTCAATCAGTAAAATTAACTGTGATAGTAAGTTCTGAACGTTTGAAAGTATTAGGAATGATTTTTAAGCAAGTATATTCGGTGTTGAACGAGTTGAATCCTAGAGACGTCGTACGGCGTCTTGTCATATGTGAACAGTTGATTTTACGGCAGAAAAAGAAATGTTTATTTACATCGTATCATGACCAGCAATGAAAAGTGGATACACTACGATAACCCTAAGTGTAGAAGATCATGGGGTAAGCCTAGGTATGCATCAACGCAGGCGGCAAAGCCGAATATCCAAGGTTCGAATCTTCTGCTCTGCATTTGTTGGGATCAACTGGTGTAATTAATTATGGGTCACCCAAACCGACCGAAACTAATACGTGAGATCGCTATCAACTACAATTGATGAGTTTTAGCTGAATATTAAAGAGAAACGGCAGCTATACGAGTAAAGACACGATCAAGGGATTTTGCAGCATGACGTCGCTAGGCCACATGTTGCAAAACAGGTGAAAATTTACATGGAAACGTTTAAATGGGAAGTCCATCTCCAACTGACATTGCCCCGTCCGATTATCACTCGTTCCAATCGATAGCACATTGCCTGGCTGAGCAGCACTTTCATTCTTATGAATCATTCTTCTAGAAATAAATTTATAACGATTTACAAAATGAAATATACCTTTTTGAAGATAACATATGTTATGTTACTCAAGTATTAACAATACATACGTATATATATATATATATATATATATATATATATATATATATATATATATATATATCAAGTCTGTGAAAATCTTTATCAGACTGGGTTGCCATACTTGTATATCTCAGCTGGAATTGAGTCAGCACCAGGTGCCTTTCTACAGTTTTTGGATCTTCATTCTCTGTTGGTGGGTCTTTAAGCGATCTGTCAACAGGGACCTGTGGAAGCCGAGCAGAAGCCTCCTCATTGATGATTGAGGGCCTGTTTAGGATTTTTCAAAGTGTTCTACCCGACGTTGGAGTATTGCTCCTTTGTCAGAAATCAGTGTGTTACCATCATCATTCATAAGGGGGAGGGAACCAGATGAGACGAGACATGACCGTAGACCGCTTTGAGGGCACTCTAAAATATCTTTCCTCTCTGCAAAACTTTGTCTGGCATCGGCTACCTTTCTGTACCAGTCGTCTTGCACTTTACGAAGTTCTGACTGGACATATCTTTTGGCTGTACGGAATGCATCTCTTTTAGAGTCAGAGGATGGGTCATTGAGGAGTGCACGATGTCATCTTTTTTTCTTCCAGAAAAACTTGTTCACAATAATGTGGGCCCAGGAAAAACTGCCTCAATAATTTAAAGATACCTTAATCATCTACCTGTACCAGTAGAAAGGAGACAGAAATCCCTGTGACAACCACCGTGGCATCTCAGTGCTCTCAAAAGCTGCAAATATCCTAGCTCGTGTCCTGCTGAACTACCTTGATACACATCTAGAAATAGACATACTCCCTGAGGGTCAATGTGGTTTCCGTGCTGGCCGGAGCACAGTTGACATGATCTTTGCAGCTGGGTAACTGAAGGAAAAGTGCCAGGAACAGAATGCAGATCTGGATATCACCTTCGTAGATCTCACGAAAGCATTTGATACAGTTTGCCGCAATGGGCTGTGGAAGATTATGGCAAAGTTTGGGTGTCCAGCCAAATTCATCGCAATGATCAGAGGGTTTTACAACGGCATGAATGCCAGGGTTCAGGACGACGGTGAGTACTCCCAGCCTTTCCCTGTGACAAACAAAGTAAAACAGGACTGCGTTCTGGCTCCTATTCTGTTCAGTATAGTCTTCTCTGCAATGCTCATGGATGCCTTTCTGGATGGCGAGGGGGTATTAGGTTCCACCACCGCACTCCTGACGCTGCAGGCCAAAACAAAGGTGAAAACAGATATTGCGCGTGAATTCCTGTTTTCTGACGACTGTACACTAAACACCAGCTCCCAAATGGATATGCAAAGAAGCATGAATCTCTTTGCCACAACTTGCAAGGATTTTGGCCTCATCATCTCCACTAGGAAACCACAGGTCCTGCACCAACCAGCACCTCCAGTCCCGTACATTGAACCCAACATCTTTGTAAATGGCCAAAGGTTGACAGCCACACACAAATTTGTGTATCTTGGCGGCACACTATCACGTTCCACAAACATTGATGAATAGGTCAACCACAGGAGCCAGTGCAGCATATGGCAAATTGAGAGTCTGGCAACGCCGTGGACTCAGTATAGACACAAAGATTCAAGTGTATAGAATTGTAGTATTTCAATCCGTGCTCTATGCTTGCGAAAAATGGACAATCTATAGCAGGCATGCGAAAAAACTGAATGCCTTCCATATGCGTGCCCTCCTCAATATCAAATAACACTATAAAATCCCAGACTCAGAATTGCTGGAATGGGCTAAGTGTGACAGCATTCAGGCCATGCTTCTGCGCTCTCAAATTCGGTGGGCTGACCGAAGTGGCTCTTCTATGGCGGACTCTCTACAGGGAACGTTCGCTTGGCCGGCCAAAGTTGAGCTTAAGGGATACTCCTCTTGGAAATTCACTGTTAAAGTTAGCTTTTATAAGCGCTGCTTAGATGTAGCACAACGTCAAAAGTATGGAACACCCAGTGAGGATCGAAGTCACTAACCAGTTGTAACTGGTTCTAGTGAGACAAGTTTGCTAACCATTGCACCACACTGAGGTGCCCATTCACTGCTAAAGATAGAGCTTCCTGGAGATCCCAGGTGAAATTTGAAGAAGGTCGCATCAGGGCGGCTGAAAAAGAAGGAACACAAAACCCCCACCCACCGGCTTAGGTCTACTCACTGCATCTCCTGTCCCTGCTGCAACCGGCTCTTCCGTGCGAAGTTTGGCCTTATAAGCCACTTCTGCACCCATCTAGACGCTTAGTGACCAGAAGTCATGGTCTTCTTTAACTGCGAAGAGGAACAATATATATATATATATATATATATATATATATATATATATATATATATATATATATACTTTTTGCTCTGTTATATCGCATTAAACACTGTTCTATTAACACCTGAGATTTATATATTGATCTAAAAATTCTCAGTTATAATCTGAGGAAAGGAACAAGAAGATTAAAAAAGAAAGATAAGAGGAAAACTGACGGACGTTATTGAGACAAAGAAATGAAATTACTTTTGTTTAGAACGAAGTATCTACAAACGATTTTTTTAAGTTTAATAATTTCAGTTGAATAATTCCAGTAGGATGTGGTGCAGTGGATATCGGCTCGGAATCAGAAATCGGAGAGTCGAGTTCGAAACCAGGTTGAATACATTGCATTCACTTACGCGCAAATACCTTTAGAAAAGTTATTAATCCATCTCTTCGCTCTAGTTATGGATTAAATGAAAGGACAGATTGGATTCTATAGCCTTGGCTGGCAACCAGTCTATCGCAGAAACTAATGGCAAACTAGTGCAGGATAATCACGTATGGCACTTAACTGCCTAAATGAATTTCAGTTGATGTTATGAATATCTTATAGGCGTAATTTCCAGTAGCCAACAATTTTTTAAAGATACTTTATTTACAATATAAAATTCATTTCATCTGTTTGCCTTAATAATGTCCATGAGTGGACGAAACAACTAGCAAATTATTTTTCCCTTTTGTCTTCATTCTTTTATATATATTCAGTAATGAATTAGAGAACACTGGCTATTAGCGTACGATACATGATACGCTAAAAGTTTGCCTCCTTCTACCGAGCACCCATAGTCCAGAGGTAGCTCAGAATTAGAATCACCGACTGACGCCAATTCGGTAGGGTTTCAATCCTGGGTTAAAAGCATTCGGAGTCTAACCGTACTGATGAGCTGTGATACACCAAATCAGATCTGTCTGCAGATGACTATTTACGCTCTCACACCCTAATTGAGCGCTCTGGAAGAATGGTAGACTTTGAAAAAACAGTAGCTACTCTAGCATCTACACATCGCCCATTCAGCAATGAATTAGAGCTCTCTTGCTATTGGCGTACGATACATGATACGCAAAAAGTTTGCCTTCTTCTACCAAGCGCCCATAGTCTACAGGTAGAATCGCCGACTGACGTCAATTCGGTCGGGTTTCAGTCCTAGGTTAGAAGCAACTGGAGTCTAACCGTACTGATGAGCTGCAAAACAGATCTGTCTGCGGATGACTATATATATATATTTGTGTGTGTGCATGTCTATGTATTCGTGGGCGAGTGCGTGCGTGTATGTATATATTCTCAATACTTGAGGAATCTTTCTTTTCATAAATCGTTATAAATAAAAAAAACGAAATAATTACAAACTTTATGCATGGCTAAATTCCGGTAATGAATGTGACCAATTGATCGCTGACCACAAGTATAATTGGCTTTTTTACAATTGAATCAATAGCTGTCTACTAATCAATGACTTTGGACCTGGTTGCGCCTATTGGAAATCGATTTATCGCCTGTCTCTTCCTTTTCATAGTCCAGCTTCATTAGGAAAATGTCAGACCCCGAGATCAATCTCATTTCTCAAAGGGGCATTTCTATTACTATTTTATCAATCAAGAGGCCTTATTGTTTTACGCCGTGAAGAAGATACATCTTCGCTATGCATTCCGCGTCATTACTTTTGTCTTCTCCCTCTTTCTCTCTCATTCTCCCTCTTTTTCTCTCTTTCTCTCGCCCCATTTTGTATTCAGTATCGAATGCTTCTGAATATTTTCAGCTAAACTTATTCACACGATACACTGACGAAAAATAAAATTGAAACATTCTTAATTTGTGTTTCAATTTCATTGTCAAGAAATCTCCCGACAGGGTGTTTCCCCAATCACTATAATCTTGACCTCTTCAAGTTTAAGTTTAACCTTGATCTTTCCTGCATAAGTGCATGAACTTGATTTTTTTTTTTGCCTTCTCCTACGCTCATATAGTATTACACAGAAACTATGTAACTTCAGTAACTCTTAAACCTTGTCTTTAGCGAAAATTAGTATCAATAATTAAACACGACTGCAAAGTTAAAAGATTATTTTTTTAAATAAGCATCTTTGAATTTTGAGTGATACTTCAGCTTCATTTGCGGAATAATTCTAACTCTAATTAGATCTTCAAAACAGTTTCTTCAGTAAAAAAAAAAATGTCCCTATTTTTGTGATCGTGTCATTTGTACTCTAATTCCACCTGTCAAAAACCAAAGATGAATACAGAAAGTTTTAAACAACCTTTTTCTTTTTTTCATTTTCTAATTTTTCTTTTTTCTTTTTACCAATATTGAGTTTGCTTCATTTTAGAGCAAGTATACGCAAATAGCTTCAATCGTTGCTAAAATGTGTTTTCACTTGAGTCTAATAACACTTTTTTTTCCCACAGACGAAACGTTGCATACATCTCTCCTCTCTATCGCTATTTCCATGGAAATTATTCAGACGAACTTCATCTCTTAGATCCATCAGTTCTTACCCACAATGCAATACATACTGTAACAAACCAATCTCATTCCCGTCGTATATCATTGGTGAGATATAATTACCACCGGGACAGCTTCTTCCACGTATCACTGCTTTGTGGAACCGATTTACGAAGGAATACTTCCCAATCACTAAAATCTTTACCGGTTCTAGGATTAACCGTTATCTTTCCAACATATCCCCATAAACCTAGCCTCTTACGCTGTAACCCTCAGCATTGAGTGGCTCTTTCGATTTTCACAGAGTAATCCTCTTCTTCTTCTTCTTCTATGTGCCCTGTCCCTTCAGGACGTTGGCGATCATGGTTCTCCACGTTTCCCTATCCCTTGTGGCTCTTATCATGTTTGTTCCTGTTACTCCTGTCAACCCCCGTTCCGTCATCCATCTGATCAGGCCCTGCAAGTATGTCATCCGCTGCCTTCCTCTGTCTCTCTTTCCTTCTATCTGGCCAGTCAGTATCAGGTTCTCCATGCTCTCCTTCCTCATTGCATGTCCCAGGAACTTCAGTTGTCTCTTCCTGATGCTCAGTATTAATTTCCTTTTGGTTGCTATTCTTTCCAACACCTCATCGTTGCTTGCATGCTCAGTCCACGATATCCGTAGCATCCTTCTGTAGAACCACATTTCCGCTGCTTCCAGTTTTGTCCTCATTTTCGATGATATTGTCCAGCATTCACTGCCGTATTGAAGAACTGACATCACATAGCAATCCAGCCCTCTTTTCTTTGTTTCTAGTGAGATTTTACTGTGTTAGTACTTTACTCAGCTTCTGGAACGCGTCCTTTGCCATGCCAATTCGCCTTCGGATCTCAGTGTCGCACCTTCCATCTCCTGTTAGAACACTTACTAGGTATTTAAATTTTTGTACTTGCTTGATTCTGGCATCCCCCACCTGTATTTGGCATTTTGGGTTGCACCTTTTGCTGATGACCATGCATTCAGTTTTCTTAAAGTTTATTTGTAATCCTTTTTGTCGCTCTCCACCGCTACCTTCTGTATGATATCTTGTACATCATTGCCAAAAATATTTTATCGTCATTGATTGATTCTTTTTTACGGTTTATTAATCTTTTGCTGGTTATTTAAAGAGAAATATTTTCAGATGATACATTTTTTTTTAGATAATAATGGCCTTATTAATTAACCTAAGACTGGGAGATAAGTGATGGATTCATACCCTTTTCCTAGAATATTAAGCGTAAATGAAAAAAATTAACCCAACGGGAATTGAAACTCGGTTCTCTGATTAAAAAATCCGAACGTTATCGATTTTAACATCCACCCATCCAAACGTAATGCACCGGTTATTCCCAAGGGGTCACCTATCTAGGTACTGATCAGCTTAACTTCGGTGATTGCAGGAAAACCGGTGTTTCAGTGTGATTTGGCCGTAAGATAATCAGCAAATAAAATATATAAATTAAAAGGAAAAATATTTCAATGTAATTTTTAGGACTCTTGAACACAGTATAAAATCTTCCATTTTTATTTTTTCTTACTTTCTCTTTTTTAAGGTGCTTAGGCTACTCTGATGTCATTCGTCAAATATACTTAAGTGTTAGTCAAATTTAAGTACAGTTACTTATAAACAAGTTACTTATAAAAATCCCCCCACTCAATTGGAGTGTTTCACCACACGTACGTTTCTCTATGTACGCAGGTTCCAAAATAATGTCCAAACCAACAATCAGTCAGTCAGTTAAGTGCCGTAAGTGATACACGCTTTGGGCGATCATGTCTCTTTCGAAACATGACTGACTGGACAGAAGATTATCCCGCAGTAGTTTACCACTGCTTTCTCCGGTAGACTGGTTGACAGTCAAGTCTATAAAGCCCAATCTGTCCTATTATTTAACCCATGACTGGAGGGAAGAGACAGATCAATACCTTTCCCAATGGTATTTGTGCGTAATTGAATGCAAGGATTTCAAGAGGAATTCAAACTCGGCTCCTCGATTTGTCGTTCCGAGTCGATATCCACTGCACCACAACGCATATCTGAACCAACAATACTGGTTCCCTATTAATACTTTGTATACCTTATATGTGCATGTCCTCTTGTATTTGTACGATCGTAGAAATATTAAATAACCACATGCTATAGATTAGTCCATGCCTCTTGTATATTCTGACAGAATACGTGCTTTATACTTGTCCAGTGAGGGACAGATCTGACTATTATGCTTGGAGCGTGTGTTATCGAATATTTGGCAGAATATATTGAATAGAATCGGCGTTATGAGGGCAGGCACCAATCAGGTGGTACAGTATATCAATTTTCTGTTGCAAGAATAAGAGAAAAACGAGTTCAACAATGTTTTGTACGTACACTAAATATGATATGGTCCATGTATTTTTTAAAATTTCTTTAGAATCATTTTAATTTTTTAATTCATTTAATTTTTTTACTAATTTTGATTTGTATTTTTTATTTTTTATTTACATTACTAAATTTCTGTCTGAATTTCTTGAATGAACTATCATTATTTACATTATTTAGATGTGTGTTGTGGGGAAGTGGATATAGACTGGGAACTACAAATCGGGGAGCCGAGTTCGAATTCCGGTTGAATTCCTTGCATTCAGTTACGCGCAAATACCATTGGGAAAGTTATTGATCTGTCTCTTCCCTCCAGTTATGGGTTAAATAATAGGACTGATTGGGTTCTGTAGCCTTGGCTGGCAACTAGTCTATCGCAGAAAGAAATAGCAACCTACTGCGGGATAATCTTTTGCCCAGTCAGTCAAGTCCGGGTTCCGAGTCGATATCCACTGCACAACAACGCACATCCTTTTGCCTTGACATCCTTTGTTAATTGCTCCAGCAAGTTGGCATAGTGATACCCCATTGAGTGCGTGACCATTTTGAAGACATTAAAAATAAATTCGTCTTTTGAATTCTTAGAACTGAAGCCTTCCCTGCAAATGAAACAACTATGGGCCTATTTTGTACAGATGAAGTGTAGTGATTAAACTGCATGTATTATTCTTTGTCGCTGAGACAAATTATGAACAAGATACTCTCCCTGTTTTCGAAACCCTTCAAGGAAACAATCTAGACCTGCCTTAGTGTTAGATTTTTTCATAATGTAATCAGCCTGGTGCGCTTTTCATCAGGTGTCAGGAGACATGACGCCCACCGAGAAGAATGCTTTGGCAAGCCAATTTCATTGTGCAGAATATACTGAGCTCCCTCTCGAGATACTGTTAATATCCTCAGCTATTTGATTTATTGGCAATCACATGTCATTGATCATCAGGTCGTAAACACGACAAATAGTTTCCCCGGTGGTTCCAACAGAAAGCCATCTACACCTTGTAAAACCGTCAAGTTTCCCCCTTCACTTCCTATATTCATTTTCATACATTTGTATTTTTTATAAAGCTGCAGTGTCATCCCCTTATGTAACAGGTTATGTAACAGGTTTATGCTAGCAGGAATATCTTGTGGGCGAAACTTTTTTCCGAAAATACTTGATAGTACTGCGATGTCAAGTTTTGTTCATTTTCAAAATAAAAAAATCACCGCTAGTTACGTTTGAAGTTTTCTCTGAACAGTTATATGTCAGTTTAAGTGGAAACAATAAATGCAGTAATGAATAACTAGCAGTATAGCCCGGCGTTGCTCGGGTGTAATGAAGGCTTTAAAACTAATCCATGGTCCTGGAGCTCAGACTCTTTGGACGTTGGCACGAAAGACTAAAAAGCAATAGTTCTTTCCAGTTAAAGCGAAAAAAAAATGAATGGATGTAAGTCAAATTTTGATTTCCTGGTATAGATATCAAATATGTTTTTTTTCGTCGTAAACTGAATTTTGAAGGCTAAATAAGTTCTCTGAGTAAAAGGTACCAAGGCTATTACTAAGAACTACAATTATACCTACTTAGAGCCGAACCCGAAGCAAAAACTAAAATAGAAGGACTGAAAAAAAAAACCAAAAAAAAAAACCAGATATACAGGCGGATAAACAGACACACACACACAAACATCTTGCCTTATATATATATATATATATATATATATATATATATATATATATATATATATTATCGATTTTCTGCACTATTGTAACAACTGCAACCTTGAAACTTCTGAATATCGTTTTTTATGTCTTTGCCTATAAGTGTATCAAATTTGATTAAACTCGGACCACTTCTTCTATAACCCGATTTTTTCGATTATCGATATTTATTGGGGGTACCTCGACACAAAACCTAGCTAAGAACACTCGCAGACGCTTATGGTACAAGTGTGTAAATTTTCAAAAAAATCGGTTCAGCCGTTTCGTAGTCTATAGGCAACGGGCACACGCACACTGACATACACACACACACATATACACGCACAAAGTTCTATTTATAAATAAGTTTAGATTTAGATTTAGATAAGGGTTAAAATTAATGCATGGAAAATTTCACAACTCCAGTATTTCTTTTTCATTATTAACTATGAACTTTTCTCTCCACTCTTGTATTATCATTCTTTTGTTCATCTCTAGCAATATATTCTTAAGTAGTTGAATTGCGTGTACTGTAATGGATAGCAGAGTTCGAAATCCAGTCGAATTTATTTATGCTTAAGTGTGGTGCATTGGATATCGGCTCGGAACGACAAATCGGAGAGCCGAGTTCGAATTCCAGCAGAATTCATAGCATTCACTTACGCGAAAATACCCTTGGGAAAGGTATTAATCCATCTATTCCTTCCAGTTATGGGTTAAATAACACTAACAGGACAGATTGGGTTCTATAGCTTTGGTCGGCAACTAGTCTACCGCAGAAAGCAATGGCAACCTACTGCGGGATAATCTTCTGCCCAGTCAGTCATGTCTCTTTCGAGACATGATCGCCCAAGCGTGTATCACGTATGGCACTTAACTGACTGACTGAATATAATAGTTGGAAACATGATTAAGGCTTTTACTGGGCATAAAGTGGGGGATCAATTTTATATTATTATGAAGTAATAAACTGATCCCCTTCTAATTACTACTTAAAAATATAATACATCTCTTCCTGCTCTAGCTATGAATCAAATAATAGGACAGATTGGGTTCTATAGCTTTGGTCGGCAACTAGTCTACCGCAGAAAGCAATGGCAACCTACTGCGGGATAATCTTCTGCCCAGTCAGTCATGTCTCTTTCGAGACATGATCGCCCAAGCGTGTATCACGTATGGCACTTAACTGACTGACTGAATATAATAGTTGGAAACATGATTAAGGCTTTTACTGGGCATAAAGTGGGGGATCAATTTTATATTATTATGAAGTAATAAACTGATCCCCTTCTAATTACTACTTAAAAATATAATACATCTCTTCCTGCTCTAGCTATGAATCAAATAATAGGACAGATTGGGTTATATAGCTTTGGTCGGCAACTAGTCTACCGCAGAAAGCAATGGCAACCTACTGCCGGATAATCTTCTGCCCAGTCAGTCATGTCTCTTTCGAGAGATGATCGCCCAAAGCGTGTATCACGTATGGCACTTAACTGACTGACTGAATATAACAATCTTGTGAAGCGTATGAATGCATCTCTTCGGTGGCTGATAAAATATTCAAACTGAATGTGGCACCTCCATTTACCATTAATATGGAATATCTCATTAGTAAAGACAGCGAATAAAACTCTTTAAATTATAAATAAATTCACATCGAGTTTACACCCACTATCTACCATAAATATGGATTCTCTCATTGCTAAACACATTGTGCACTATAAATGGATGTGCATTGTGGAGTAGTGGATATCTGCTCGGAAGGAGAAATCTGAAGTCCAAGTTCGAATTCCAGTTGAGTTTGTTGTACGCAAATACCCCTGGAAAAAGTATTCGATTCTTCCGTCCAGCTATTGATTAAATAACAGGACAGATTGGGATTTATAGCCTTGGCTGGCAACCAGTCTACCGCAGAATGTAATGACAACCTACTACGGGAAAATCTTCAGCCCAGTCATTCATGTCTGTTTCGAGACATGATCACCCAAGCGTGTATCACGTATAGCACTTAAGTGACTGACTGAACTATAAATAAAATAAAATTTAGTGTAACACCCCCATCTATCATAAATATGGAATATCTCATTACTAAAAAGAGTGAATAAAAATTTGTGAACTATAAATAATATCATATCGAGTGTAACACCTCTTTCTACCATAAATATGGAATATCTCATTACTAAAAAGAGTGAATAAAAAAGTGTGAACTATAAATAAAATCATATCGTGTGTAACACCTCCATCTACCATAAATATGGAATAGCTCATTAAAGAGAGCAAAACAACCTCTGTGCTCGATAAATATAACCACATCGAGTTTTATATTATTGATGGTTTCATAATTTTATTTTGATTTTATTGATTATTATTATTATTATTATTATTATTATTCCTTCAACAGCTAAAATATCTTTTCTTCAATGATGGCTGATGCAAAAATTAATTCTTGAATTTTCATAGTTAAATTTCTGTCGATAATAAAATTAAAATGGCGTGATAAGGATGCAGGAAATTTTCTTCACGTTTTGTAAAATTAACTCACGCTTCTCAGGCATTTGAAGCTGAAATCATGAAATGCTTAAAAAGAAAATGCACATTTTTACAAATTATAGCGACTTGAAAATATATATTTTTTTTAATTACCGCTAATTTAGGACGCGAAAAGATATTCATGCGTTTGCCCAAATTACCATTTTAAAACATTTTTTAATTTTTAGGAAATTGTCAGACATTATTTGTATTTTTTATTTTAGAGCGAGTTTGCTATTAAAATAAAAATGTACTCAAAAGCAACACGACTATTACTTAGGCTTTTTAAACCATGACATTTGAGATCGACGAAGCATTAGCAAATTTGTCTCGCATAATGCTGTGAGTTCGATATGCAGCCGTGAACACATATCTGAGACAAATTATTCCAAACTTTAATCAGTCAGCTAAGTGCCATAAATGATACACGCTTGGACGATCATGTCTCTTTCGATACATTACTGAAGTTTTTTCTCTCCGTACGTTGCCATTTATTTCTACGGTAGACTGGTTGCTAACCAAGGCTTTTTCTTCTTCTATGTGCCATGTTCCTTCAGGACGTAGGCAATCATGGATTTCTACGTCTCCCTATCCATGGTGGCTCTTAGCACACTTTCTCCTGTTATCCCACCCAAACTCCCTCTACCATAAACCTGCTCAGGTCCTTTAAATATGTTATCCGATGCTTTCCCCTGTCTCTTTTATCCTTTATCTAACCAGTGTGTATCAGATTTACCAAGCCTTCCTTCCTCATTACATGTACCAAAAACTTTAGCTGTCTCTTCCTGACGCTCAGTATTAATTTCCTTTTCGTTTCTATCCTTTTTAGAAAATTATCATCGCACACACGCTCGATCCGTGATATTCGCAGCATCCTTCTGTAGAACAATATTTCAGTTGCTTCAAGTTTTTCTTCATCGTTGATGATATTGTCCAGCATTCACTGCCATACTGAAGGCCAGACATCACATAGAAATCTAGTACTCTGTTTCTAGCGAAATTTTCCTGTCTCTTAATACTCTGCTCAGTTTCTGGAATGCGTCCTTCGCCATGCCAACTCGCCTTCGGATTTCAGTGTCGCACTTTCCGTCTTTCGTTAGTACACTTCCCAAGTACTTAAATGGTTGTACTTGCTTGTAATTGGCATTTTGGGCTCCTCCGTTTTCTGATGACCATACATTCTGTTTTTTCGTAATTTATTTCTAGTTTTTTTTTTCCGTGTCAGCTATCAGCACTGTATCATCTGCGTCTCTTTATGTTGTTCAGATTGTGACTGCTGGTATAACTTTCAGGGTAGTCAGAATAGTCTCGCTGTACATGGCTACAGAACACCATTTGTCCTAATATTCAGTCCATAACTGGCAGAAAAAGAAATCGATTAATATCTTTCCCAAGGGTACTTTAGGGTAAGTGAATTCAACAGGAATTCAAACTCTATTCTCAAATTTCTCATTCCTAGCCGATATTTATTGCAACGCAACAAAACTTATTCATCTATAAACTAGCAGTATAGCCCGGCGTTGCTCGGGTGTAATGAAAGTTTTAAAACTAATCCATGGTCCTGGAGCTCAGACTCTTTGAACGTTTTCACGAAAGACTAAAAAGCAATAGTTCTTTCCAGTTGAACCAAAACCTTAGACTGAAAGAAAAATGAATGGATGTAAGTCAAATTTTGATTTCCTGGTATCGATATCAAATAAGTTTTTTTCGTCATGAACTGAATTTTGAAAACTAAATAAGTCCTCTGAGTAAATGGTATCATGGTTGAGACTAAGAACTACAATTATACCTTCTTAGAGCCAAAGCTGAAGCAAAAACTAAAATAAAAGGGCTGAAAAAATACAGACATACAGACAGATAAACAGACACACAAACATCTTGCCTTATATATATATATATATATATATATATATATTATCGATTTTCTGCATTATTGTAAAAACTGCAACCTTGAAACTTCTGAATATCGTTTCTTATGTCTTTGTCTATGAGTGTATCAAATTTGATTAAACTCGGACCACTCCTTCTATAACCCGATTTTTTCAATTATCGACACAGAACCTAGCTAAGAACACTCGTAGACGCTTATAGTACAACTGTGTAAATTTTCAAGAAAATCGGTTCAGCCGTTTCGTAGTTCATAGGTAACAGACACACGCACACAGACACATACACACACAGAGACAAAGTTCCATTTATAAATAAGTTTAGATTCGATTTAGATATTATGCGGATAGTGTAATGAACAGCGTTACTCTTAACGAGATGTCAGTGAGCCGAGTTCATGTTCCAATCGGTAGGAATCCATCAATTCTATGCCTATCCCAGTTATCAATAACATTTTAGGGAAGACTGAAGTCTTCAGACAGTCTAGAACCAAAGTTCCCAACCCCGGGGTAAATTACCCCCAGTGGGGTAATGAGCACATATTTTCGGGTTAATGGATGTTTTGTTTGGGAACTTCAAGGACAATATTACTTCATTTTGTGGGAAATAGGAACTATGGACCAGGCGTATTGGAAAGGAAAATTTTTGCACAATTTTCTGCATTGGATGCCTTCCTTGATAAAGTTAATTTTGAGGATATCCTCAACCACATGAAGACAGACACCAGTGATCACCTAACTGGCCTCTTGGAAAACTTATATAAGTACTTTTCAAACTTGCATAATTCCAATAATGAATACATAAGAAATCCATAACTTGTGAGTGAAGATATCATTCCTGAGGAGGACTATCCTGCAAAAGAAGAATTTCTCACACTCAGGATGAACAATGCATGGAAGCTTTTGTTTGAGATCAAGTCTGGTCTAAACACCTTTGGGATCTCTCGTCTACAGGATATAGCAATACTAGACTCTAGAGCAGTACAAATTCTCAGAAGATTTTCAACCACTTATCTATGTGAACAAGCTTTTCCTACTGTCCTTGGAATGAAGACCAAGAAACGTAACAGACTCAATGTGGCAAACGATGCCCGAATAGCCCTTTCAGTCACAAAGCCAAGAATAAATAAACTGGCACAAGCAATCAACACTCACATTAAGAATCACGGCTAGGTTACGGCTACTAGACCTCTGATTATTATAGATTGGTGCTATTGTATTGAATAACTTCCATTAAATTTGTTTGCTTTTGGTGTATGAAAATATAATTACTTCTTTTCCTGTATTACGGGTCTTTGTTCATTGGGGTATTGGTTAATAGTAAAATTGTATTTTGGGTTAATCGCATCATAAGGTTTGGGAACCTATCATCTAGAAGAACGACTGTATGTATTCTTGGCACCTACGGAAGTTCATATAGCTTAGAATACGGTTGATGAATCTCGATTGATATTATGTAATATCCGTCGCCTCTGCGATAATAGATCCATCGAACTTATTCTAAACTACATTAACAGTTCATCATTTTTTTTTTGATTCTATTGAACGTTGTCTCTTAATTTAATCATTTCTTCATGAGATCGTAACATTTTTTATAGCGGAATATTTTACCGTAAATTATTATAGCAGTATCTACTCCCTATTTATATAGTAAAATTATTTGCAATGCATTTCTATAGCGAAATTCTTGCAACACGTCAGTAAAGGAATAACTTGCAATGCATTTCTATAGTAAAATCATTTGCAATTATATAAAATGTTTTCCAATGAATCATTATAGTAAACTGATTTTCAATTTATTTCTATAGTAGAATCATTTGCAGTTTTATTATATAAAGTGTTTTTCAATGAATCATTATAGTAAACTTATTTTCAGTGGAGTTCCATAGTAGAATCATTTGCAATTTAATTATATAAAATGTTTTCCAATGAGTTATTATAGTAAACTGATTTTCAATTTATTTCTATAGTAGAATCATTTACAGTTTTATTATATAAAGTGTTTTTAATGAATCATTATAGTAAAGTTATTTTCTATGCATTTTTATAATAAAATCATTCGCAATTTAATTATATAAAATGTTTTTCCATGAATCAGTATAGTAAAGTGATTTTCAATTCCTTTCTATCGTTAAATCATTTGCAAATATCATTATATAAAATGTGTTTAATTAATCATTATAGTAAAATAATTTTCAGTGCATTTCTATAGTAATAAAACTTCAAATGAATGTTATTCCTTTATAAATACTATCAAGAAAGAAACAGTTATGGAATAAGCAAAAATGAAGAGGAAGAGAATGATAAAAAGAAAAAGTGTGTTAGAAAGAGAAAGAAGGAAAAAGCTGGAGAATAATATAGTAAAAGTAACAAGAAAAGTTAAGGGAGGAGTTAATGAAAGTGAGTGTAAAAGAGAAAGAGAGACGATACAAATAAAGAAAGAGAACAAGGAACCACAGACTCGTGGGGAAATAAAAGTAAAAAAAAAAAAGAAAAGAAAAGAAAAAGAAAAGAAAAGATTAAAAAGAAAGTAAGATAAAAAAAAAAGAAAAGTACTAATAGAAAACAGTGATCCTGCTTTCCCTCCAGAGCTCAATGATGATGGCGGGAGATGAGTTTATGATGATGACATACGTATACAAAGCTGGGATAAAAACTAATCTTAAACCAAAAAAAAAAAAAAAAAAAAAGTCAACAACGTTTAGCAAGTATTCCAACAAACATGACTTAAGATAAAACTTTCAAAAACAGAAACTATGAACTGAAATTCGGAATGAAAATAATAATAGAACATAGCCTGAAACCGTCATAAGAATTCGGGATGTAGAATTCAATAACTTCTTCTATGTGCCGTGTCTCTTCAGGACGTAGGCGATCATGGCCCTCCACTTTTCCCTGTCCCTGCTAGCTCTGAGCACGCCTTCTCCTCTTACACCAAGCAATCCTCGTTCCCTCATCCACCTGATTAGGTCCTTCAAATATGTTATCCGTTGCTTTCCTCTGTCTCTTTTCACCTCTATCTGGCCTCTTAGTATCATATTCTCCAAGCCCTCCTTCCTTCATTACGTGTCCCAGGAACTTCAGCTGTGTCTTCCTGATACTCAGTATTGATTTCCTTTTTGTTTCCATCATTTCCAAGACCTCATCATTGCTCACATGCTCGATCCATGATATTCGCAGCATCCTTCTGTAGAACCACATTTCAGTTGCTTCAAGTTTTTCCTTCATCTTCACTGCCATATTGAAGAACAGACAGCACATAGCAATCCAGTACTCTCTTCCTAGTTTCTAGCGAAATTGTTCTGTTTCTTAATACTTTACTCAACTTCTGGAATGCTTCCTTCGCCATGCCAATTCGCCTTCAGATCTCTGTGTCACACATTCCGTCTTCTATTATAACGCTTCCCAGGTATTTAAATTTTTGTACCTGCTTGATTCTGATATCCACAACCCGTATTTGGCATTTTGAATTAGCGCGTTTTTCGCTGCGATGATCCCCACTCCCTTCCAAAACTCTGGTTCATCGTTACATTCAAGGCAGAATAGTGTAGTGCTTTGCCAATTCGTTTTGCACTGGGGATTTTGATGTTTTCCTGTCCGTTCTTTCAGAATATATAAATTTACTCAAGCCACAAGATTAGCGACGCAAGTTCTACTCCAGCAGCTTCTTTTCTAGAACTTCCCGCCTGTGGAATTCTCTTCCGCATACTTGCTTCCCTGACATCTATAATCTCCAAGCATTTAAATGTAAAGTCAATAGTCATCTCCTGTCACACTAACTTACATCCTCTCTCTCATGCTTTTCAACATCCACCCCACTCTCATCAGTAATCTCTTCCCTCTCCTACTCTCTGAACCCTCCGGAGAACCTCTCACTCGTCATAACATTCCTCCTCTTTCATCCCACTCTCATCAGTAATTTCATCCCTCTCCTACTCTCTTCCTGACACCCCTTGCAACCTCTCACTCATCATAACATTCCTCCGCGTCCACCCCACTTTCATCAGTAATCTCTTCACTCTCCTACTCTCTTCCTGAACACTCCTGAGAACCTCTCACTCATCATAACATTCGTCCTCGTCCACCCCACTCTCATCAGTAATTTATTCTCTCTCCTACTCTCTTCCTGACACCCCTTGCAACCTCTCACTCATCATAACATTCCTCCGCGTCCACCTCATTCTTATCAGTAATCTCTTCCCTCTCCTACTCTCTTCCTGAACGCTCCTGAGAACCTCTCACCCGTCATAACATTCCTCCTCTTTCACCCCACCCTCATCAGTAATCTCTTCACTCCCCTACTCTCTTCCTGAACACACCTGAGAACCTCTCACTCGTCATAACATTCCTCCTCTTTCACCCCACTCTCATCAGTAATCTCTTCCCTTTCCTACTCTTTTCCTGACACCGCCTGCAACCTCTCACTCTTCATAATATTCCTCCTATGTAACCCCCTGCACAACAGTTGCAGTAAAGTGCCTTGCTTGGGGCGACACGATTGTTGGTACGGATGTGCGTTGTGGTGCAGTAGATATCGACTCGGAACGACGAATCGGGGAGCCAACAGCTTCTTTTCTCGCATTTCCCGCCTGTGGAATAACCTTTCGTATACCTGCTTCCCCGAGAACTACAATTTCCGGGAATTCAAATGTAAGGTCAATAGACATCTTCTATCACATTGAATCATATCCTTTCCCTCATGTTCTTTTCTCTGCCCACTCCAGCTGAGCGCACATTTATTGACGATGACCTTGCGATCAAGGCACACTCTCAGCAGTTTTAATCTTACTGAATTGTTTTCTTCTTTGATCACAGAAGAATTTTTAAATCGAAATCGTCTCGTTACGGTGAGAAACTAATGCATTTGATGCATTCTTTTGTAAAATATCCCTTTTGTGTTCATATAATATTTTAATTAGGTTCCTTGATGTTTCTCCTGTGTAGTTTTGTCACAATTATTATTGGCGATCGAATAAATTCCTCATTCAAGTTTTAGCCCTTTTTTATATATACTTTTTTGTTATGTATTTAACAAATCTTTTAAGTTTCTGGATATAGTAGCTACATCGCATAAATTCACTGTTGAAATTGATAGCAAATCCAGTACGTGATCGAATAACCTTCAGTCTGAATATATTTATATTACGTGTTTTTAGCAACATTAGAAGAAGTTGCATCATCTGCAAAACGATATAGGGAAACTGAGTTGATAAAGCAATCGAAAAACAAAACAAAAATACGATGGCAGGTAAACGAAAGATCATATCCCTTTTTCTGAACAGTGTTTCAGAGGAAGTGCATTGTGGTGCAGTAGATATCGATTCGGAACGACAAATCGGGGAGCCATCAGTTTCTTTTCTCGCACTTCCCGCCTGTGAAATTCCCTTCCATTTACTTGCGTTCCAGACAGCTATAATCTCCTAGAATTTAAATTTAAATTCAATAGTCTTCTCCTGTCTCACTAACCTGCATCCTCTCTCATGCTCCTTTCTCCGTCCACTCCAATCTCATCAGTATTCTCATCCTTCTCTTACCCACGTCCTGACATCCCCTATAATCTGTCACTCATTCTCATAACATTCCTCCTATGTAACCCCCTGCAAAACAGAGGCAGTAAAATTATTTTGCTTGAGGCGATATGATTATAAAAAAATTAAAAGCATACAAGGTAGCAGATGGTTGAAATTAAGAATTTTCTTTTTCCTAAATTGATTGTTAACCAAGGATAAAGGACCCGGTCTGTCCTGCATTTTACCCATAGCTGAAGAGGAGAGATGAATTTTTGCCTTTTTCAGGTGTATTAGCACGTAAGTGAATGCAGTTAACGCGACTTTGACTGAAATTCTCAGATTCCTCCATCCTAGCCGTTATCTATTACTCCATAGTGTAGAATTAATAAATAATAACACTTCAAATACATCTGCGTATAGATCTGTTAAAACAAATTTCGTGTAGGAGATAAGTAATTTGAACATAAAATACCCTGCGCTAGATGTAGTTTCGCCAAACATCGCCAGTTATTACAAAAACAAAACATTAACCTGAAAATTTGAGACATGGTTTAAAATAGCTTAATTAGATCTAAATTGTCATATGGATTCCAAACCTGGCACCAAACTTGTCAAGAAATATCTAAATTATCGGCTGTGTGTAACTGCTTTATCAGATCAATAGTATAAAATAGCTTTGAGTGAATGAAACCTGTAGGTCTTACCGAGGAACACACTTCTTCAAAATTGGGGACTGGTGCTACACAATCACAGACCGTAATAAATAGTAAAAACGACATCACTTGAGGACTTTCAGTAGCTGCAACAACAAAATGAATATCGGTATGTAACTCAAAGATAAAATAGCATAGTGATCAGGTTGATGGTCCACGCTACTTCAAATAAAAGTTTTGGAAGGAAACCACCATCTTTCTTTGAGCCTTAGGGCAATTTTAGTGAGGATGATCATTCTTAGTCTGGCGCTACACAATCACAGACTGTAACAAATAGTATAAACGATATTATTTTAGAATTTTCAATAGCAGTAACAACTAAAATAGATATTGCTATGTAACTCAGAAAGAAATTAATGACATAATCAACATGTGGACGTTCCACACTAGTTCAAACAAAAGACTATGGAGAAAGTCGTTTTCAGTACTAGAAACGCGATAATATCTACTGGAATTGAGAAACCTATTTGCTATGGGATATCTATCTTTCTCTATGGAAGCGAATGCTGGAAGATTTCCTCAAAGATGAAAGAGAAGCCTGAGGCAGCAGAAATGTGGTTTTACAGAAGGATGCTGAGGATACCATGGACGGAGCACGTGTGCCAACGATGAGGTGATGGAAATGATGCAAACAAGAAGAAAACTGATACAAAATATCAAGAAGAAAAAAATGAGGGTCCTGGGACACGTAGTGAGGAGGGAGAGTCTGGAGAACTTAATACTCAAAGGTCGGATAGATAGAAGGAGAGACAGGGGAAAGCAGCGCGAGACGTATTTGTTAAGTCTGAACAAATGATTGATGGAGCGGGGCTTAGATTGATACCAACAGAAAAATTATTGAGAGCGACAAGAGACAGAGCCAAGTGAAAGTCCATGATCGCCTACGTTCTGAAAGGACACAGAACATGAAGAAGAAATAGATTTTTCTGAAAGAGAAAGGATTTATAACATCCAACCGAGAGTAGCACTAGCTGCTCGGTTAATGAATGCTGAATGTTTCCTTATAAGGAAACGGTTAATGAGACAAAACAATAATTAATACTTTATTTATCATTTTAGAGACGCCTTTCGGATGTTGTTCATCGTCATACTCAGGACTACTAATGAAAGGTGTATAATTAGGGAGAAAGCGGAAGAACAGCGAAAGACGATCTTGTTTTCTCATCAACATCGCGCAAAGGCGGAACGCATCCAGAGAGATGATGCCTAAATTAAAGAAAGCCTCCGCTCGCTCTATAGGGGTCAAGTTTTGAAATTATCTTAGACACTAGAGAAAGGATTATATGAACATCTATCAGTTGACCCTCAGTTCTAAGAAAGTAGTCGAGTGCGGATACTCCAGACGAATCAAATGTGAAGGTGGATGAGAATTTGCGAGCAAAGCACTCGGGCTTGTCCACAGATGTGTGAGGACTTCAAATTTATTGATTAAATGGGGATGGAAGATTTGATGTCTTCAGCACACGTTTGCAGAGCCGCCAATAGTCTTTGGAGTCAAACTTGCCGGCAGCTATGCACTGCCGCATTCTCTCAGCAAACAACAACTTAGCGTCATTCAAGATCCTCTTACACTGATTACGAGCAGAAGCAAATAGGCTCCTATTATGGTCAGATGCATGGCTCCGAAATCCCCAGAAAGAGTGGTCCCTGTGAGCAATTGTGGCTGAACAGGCAGGGGAGAACTAGGGGAATGAATGAGGTTTGGTACCGAACTTCTGATCAGTATGAAAGCATCAACGCCAGCTTTCACCCAGGAAGAGACTTCAAAGACGCAGTCCTCAATTGAGAAACTGAACACTTTTTCCCAAGAGACGTTGCGTAGGAAATCGCGGAACGCATCCCAGTCTGCACTTTGGTAGCAGTAAAAACATATGTTAGTAGAAGGCTTTTTGGGGAAGTGAGAGTGGAGAGAGATTTTAACAGAAACGAAAGCAAGATCATAGTTACCGTGAGGGCAAAGATGCTAGACTTGGCAGGAGTCAGGTACAGAGATGAAGCAGAGATCTAATAGCGAAGTATATCTTAAAAGGATACTGGGAAAACGAGTGGAGAAATCCACCACTTGCATAAGAAATTAAGAATTAAGAAATTTCATGGCGTTGTAACACCCCAGTAGACGGTCCGAACAATTTTCTCCGGCGGCCGTTCTCCACGCTGTGATGTTTGCCGGGAGTTTGTCGAAAATGTCGGAGCCTCAAGCTGGGGGTACAAGATTAAACTATAAGGAACGAACTTCCACAACTTGGCTGAGTTGAAACGATGCTTTATTTTGGATTTCGATTGGGGCAGGCGAATGTGACACACAGCACTAACTCTAATTAATGGAGATCAAATCCGAACTGACCGAAACAAGACGAAAGGAGGTTCTACTTCAAGCACACGCCCAGCGGAACTAACTCAACTCAACTGATCTGAATCGGAAAAATCACCTGTATTTATTTAAAATTAATCCGGAAATCCGGAAATGCTTTAGACCACCGGGTGATAAGTATTGGCGACTGTAAGTCCGAAATTTCAGGGAACTTAAATTTTCCTTCTTTTGATGTGTAAACATCCTGCAGACACCCAGTCTGCACTTAGCCTTAGCATTTTTTCAAGGATTTTTTATCTTTTTATCTTAATAAAGCTTCCGCCGGAAAATTCTTAATGTGTGGTCAAGATACAGTAAAGACAGCCTTTTAAAAATATTTTAAAATATTTCTTAAAGCTGTCCCTTTAAAAAGTAAATCCCATCAAACTTCAACAGTTGAGGGCAGAGGTGAAGTATATGCTGGAGAATGACCATCATCGAACCAAATAACAGTCAGTGGAGTTCGCCTTGTATTCTGGTACCAAAATCCGATGGCAACTACTTTTTTGTTACAGACTTCCGAAAAGGAAATGCTGGAACCAAAAGTGACTCATATCCAATTCCTACAATTGATGATTGTATTGACAAAGTTGGCAAGTCAAAATAAGTCAGTAAATTCGATTTGATGAATGGTTATTGGCAAGTACCTTTAACTGACAACGCCAAAGAAATTTCAGCTTTCGTGACTCCTGACGGACTATACCAATACAAGGTTATGGCGCTCGGAATAAAAAACGTACCAGCAACATTTCAAAGGATATATGCATTCCCTTCTAGACGACATCCAAGGATGTGATGTCTACATAGATGATGTAATTGCGTACAGTATGACTTGGAACGAACATTTCACATCATAAAACTACTCTTCTTTAAACTAGAAGAGGCAAACCTATATATGAACCTATGCAAAATTGAATTATTTGGGCCATATTGTTGGTCAAGGACAAGTTAAGCCTATCACCGCAAAGGTGGATGCTATCCTAGAGTATCCTATTCCAACCAACAAAAAACAGTTAATGAGATCTATCGGTATGGCAGGTTTCTAACGAAAATGTTGTAAACATTTCTCATCAATAGTAAGTCCTCTTACGGATCTTCTTAGAAAGGATGTAAAATACAAATGGAGTGATACCTGTGATGCGGCTTTCAACAAAATTAAATCGACACTCATGGAGGGCCCAGCTCTCGCAACACCAGATTTCACAAGACGATTCAAATTACAAATTGATGCCAGTGATGTCGGAATGTGTGTATCTTAACCCAAGAAGATAAAGGTATCCACAGAGCAATTGGATACTTCTCTAAAAAGTTAAACACCCACCAAAATAATTACTCTACATTTGAAAAGGAGTGTTTATCAGTGTTAACAACGCTACAACGCGTCGACTTCTTTCTCAGTGTCACTATGTATCCTGTTTTGGTCTTTACCGACCATAATCCACTAACTTTCTTCAAAGGATGAAAAACAAAAACCGGTGACTGACAAGATGGAGTCTTCTCCTACAAGAATACAACATTATAATAAAACATATTAAATGGAAAGAACAATGTTATTGCAGACGCATTATCTAAAGTATAATATGATAGATTGTAGTAATATAATTTTTCTACAAATCGAACTTATTGTTTTACAAAACTTGTGATATGACTGATTGCGCAAAAAGAAATATTTTGTGTGTAAACTTAACTAAATTTTCCTAAAAAAATTTTTATTTGTAATTCAAAATATTTACTCAAAAGGGGGAAGTGTAACGAGAAAGTTAGAAGTGTTTTTTCGCCCCAAAAGCCTTGGGTCATGACTAAAATAGTCACCTTAGTAACAGTAGTAGTAACTGGTCATTCGGTCAGGGTTCTACTCCTCTAGAAAAAAAGAGTAGTATTAAATAGATCATTCGGTTCTCCCACTTCAGAAAGAACAGTAGTATGAATTAAGTGACTGGGTCAGGTTCTACCATTCCCAAAATGAGATTAAATAGCCTGGTAACTATGGTTACAGTGAAAAGAAGGAAAATACCAGAGAAGGAGATGGCCAATAAATATAGGCCCCTGTTTCTATATAAAAATGAAGAAATAGTAGAAAACCCCTTGGGCTACCGACCAAAAGTGACCTCTCTCCGGTTATTCATTCAAGACGTCGAAAGAACTTTTCAGCAAGCTACCAGCTGACATTCTCCACACGAAGACCTTCCTAAACATCCAGTGAATACACCACGTGCTGCCGTGAAAGGTGAAAATTGTTTTGTTAATCACTCTGACCAAACCCTAGCTGTGCATAGTTATACATATATATAATCTTTAGCCGAGTTGAATGACCATTTTTCCATTCCGCCTAAACTTCCTCCAGATATCTTCCATGTTAGACTCACCTCTTATTTTCCAGTGAATATTGTGTGAAACTAGTACGAAGTTGAACCCGTTCTCGTGTCCGGTATATTATAGTTCTGTCACCTTATTCCTGTGTGTTTGCTGAATATTTTTGTGTTATAATAAATTTCCTTTCTGTATCAAATTATCTTGCGTTATAGCTTAATTCACTCCATTCAGCATTATTCCAACTAAAATCGTATTTCTAAGTGTTGCTGACCCAAACGGGTTTGTAGTAGTAGTTCTACCACTAAGGTGACTATTTCAGGCGAGAAAACGCTTCTAACTTTTTCATTACAATATATATATATATATATATATATATATATATATATATATATATATATATATATATTTTATTTTATCAAATTACCTTTAATCCGAAATGGAAAAGTAGGAAGGTATATTCCAAGAATCTGATCCTAATTAATATTAATAATTTAAGTTTTAAAATTAAAAAATGATACAGGAGGAGAGCTCAATGTAATTAAAATTACAGAGCCAATATAAATTAAAAGGATCTGAGAAATATACGTAAAAATTTTTTTTTCAAAGTTTTTTTTTTTTTTTCAGAATTTTTTCTCTAATCCTAACCGTTATTTATTTCTCTTTTTAATCTTATTTTTTTCATTTTGATTCAGACTGTTGCTGAGGAGACGTGAAATCTCCCTTAGAGATTTTATGTTGAAATGTTCATTCAACATTTTTTAATTTTGAAAATTTATTTTAATTATATATATATATATATATATATATATATATATATATATGAGTTATATACATGGATCGGAATCTGACAAGATAAATAGAATAAGTGAAGAAAAAGTTGGAAAAAGTGTTTGTTAAAGACGAATGATTTCATTCGTCTTTAATATATCTCTGACGAAACCTGTTAAAATGAAACATGTCAGATTAAAGACACCTTTTTCGTACTTGTTCTTTACTTATTCTATTCATATATATATATATATATATATATATATATATATATATATATGTGTGTGTGTGTGTGTGTGTGTGTGTGTGTCGCTATACCAAGTTGTACAATGCCTTATTTCAGATACTGAGCACTCTTCTCAGATAATAGACACTTCCGTTTTCTTCGTGTTATGACAGGAGTACGCCATGCACGGAGGAATGGTTGATTTGTATATATGCCGGATTCAGGCGGTCAAAACACCCTGATCCGTCAGAGTGACCCAGCATTCCTAGTAGTGGATTTAGCTATTGACTCAATGTAGTGGTTTCATTTGAAATCAGAAGAGAGGGTTAGGGCGAAAAGGCGCAGTGAATTGCTCTCAGGGAGGCTCGCTTGGTTTATGCTTATGGGAGGCAGGAGAGGTTGCCTGTGCAGACTGACAGACAGCAGCTTGGCCTTAGACGCATTGAAATTTACAAGCCATTTTCTTACCCCAATCCATAACAGAATGTAGATCCCTCTTAAGATCAGCAGCGAGATTATGTTTATCCGCCACGCCGGATTTCTTACTGATGCGGGAGTAAATTGTGGTGTCATCTGCGTAGATGCCTACTTGGCACTTGATCTAGTCTGGGAGATCATTTATGAAAATAAGGAAGAGCGTCGGGCCTACGACAGAGCACTGATGGTCACTAGCGTTTGTACAGTAGGATGTGGAGGCATACCTATCCAAGACAACCTTCATTATGCGGTTATTTAGAAAAGATTAGATCAGATCAAGCAAGCATCCGGGAATACCGTAACCCGGTAGCTTGCATAGAAGGCCAGCAAACCCTGTCAAAATACGCCGGACTCCTCAAGTGCCTGGAACATGTACTCCGTAATGGTCGTTAGCATGTCGGCTGTGGACCTGGCAAAGCAGAAGTCATACTGCCTGTCAGAGAATAGTTTATGGGCAGTAAGATAGTGAACTATTTCAGCATTAATAATGGCCTCAAACACTTTCCCGAAAATTAGTAAAATGTTGATAGGGCGATAGTTGAATGGGTCTGAGCGTTCGTCAGAGATCTTAAATACAGGAACAACATAAGAGGACTTCCAGCATGCAGGAAAACAGGAAGCAGAAAGGCAGTATTTATAGAGTTTAGAGAGGACAGAGGAGAGTTCAAGGGTACATCTCTCAAGGACAATTACCGGGATTCCAACACCACTGCTTGCCTTATGGGGGTCAATTTTTGATATTACTCGAGATACTACTATCTGGGTAATCTATACATCGTCTAGTTTAGACTCATTTCTAATAAGGAAGTCGGGTGAGGGTGCTCCAGATGAGTCAAATGTGGAGTTGGATGAGAATCTGCGAGCAAAGTACTCGGCCTTGTCTGCTGATGCAATGAGGACCTCAAATTCATTGATTAAGGGAGGGATAGAAGATTTGCTATTGTTCAGCATCCGTTTGCATAACCGCCAATAGTCCTTGGAGCCGAACTTACGGTCAGCTATACGCTGTCTCATTCTCTCAGCAAACAACCGCTTGGCGTCATTCAGGATTCTATTGCACTCATTACGAGCAGACGTGAATAGGAGCCTATTGTGGTCAGATGAATGTCTCCAAAATAATCGGAAGTAGTGGTTCCTCTGGACGATGGCGGCCCAACAAGGGAAGGAATGAAGTTTGAGACGAAACTTCCTGGTACGTATGATGGTATCAATGCCAGCTTTCACCCAGGAAGAAATCTCAGAGGCACAGTCATCAACTGGGAGATCGAACACTTTTCCTCAAGGGACGTCGCATATGAAATCGTGAATAGCGTCACAGTCAGCTCTTTAGTAACAGTAGGACGTCCTATAGGTAAGAGGCTCCTGGGGGGGGGGGTGCGTGAGAGTGGAGAGAAATATTAAGAGAGACAACAGCATGGTCGGAGTTGCCGAGAAGACAATGTTGCGAGACTTGGCAGGTGTCAAGTGCAGAGGTAAAGTATAGATCTAGTAGAGAGGAGTGCCCAGAGGGAGTGGTGGGAAAGCGTGTGGAGAAGTCCACTATTTGCGTAAGGGATTGGGAAATGGCAAAGTTCATGGCGTGAATGCCAGCTGAATCAGGAAAAGAGTCTTTAAGCCACACAGCATGATGGGCGTTGAGACATCAGAAAACAATTATGTGAGCGAATGGGTGGTAAGGTGTAGCCTTATCTATATTGTCAGAAATGCTGTCAGGAAGGAAGCAGTCGGGAGAGGAGGGGGAACGGTAAAGGAAGAAAAGTTAGCTAACCGAACTGAGAAGTAACAGACGGAGACATGCATATTGGTGGTCAGGGGATTCGAAACCTTAAATATATTTAAAAAAAAAAACGATTGAGTCAAAGTTTCTATTATTCTTAAATAAATTAATTAATTCGACTAAGATAAAATAATAAATACTAATTACAGTATTTATTTATTTTCGTTTCTTAGACATTAAATTACAAATCTAATCCCCCACTATAGGTTACCATAACTTTCACTTTTAGACAGAAAATTAAAATAAAAAATTTGGAAAGCCTAATATTTGTGCTAATGTTTAAAATAGTTCTTGCAAACTAAAATTCTTAAATGTTTCCTTGATAAAATCCGCCAGAGGACGAATCGCATCGGTAAAGAAACGTTTTCTTTTTTCATATATATATATATATATATAATTTTTTTCTTCGTTCTGTATCCACTCGGATATATATATATATCCGAGTGAATACAGAACGAAGAAAAAAGTTTTTTACAACGTCCAAAACATTAATTTTAAACAGTGCTCGATATATAATATATAGAGCTGTGAATATTTATTATAAATTATAGTTTAAAACATGTACAGAATTTATATATATATATATATATATATATATATATATATATCCACTACAAATAGTACATTTGTTCGACATTGATACTACAATGTCTCATTAGGCAGTGTGGACAGGAATGGAAAGCCACTTTTCTTATATTTGGTCAGTTTTGTGTGGGATGTTGGTGGGCGTTAGTGATAAGGGAATAAGTCTTGTGGATTGACAGTGATAATTTTGAAGAAAGTGTTGTGGGTAGTGAATGCAGTTGATTAATGAGTGTCTGCGAGTTCTCTAGACAGATTTAACATTAGCAGTTAGTTGCTAAATATATGATTAGTAACAAGCTTTTAAACCAGAGGCATGAAACCACAGTAAACTGCAAGTACATTAAAGAACTAACCTTACAATCATGCTAAAAAATACTACAAAAACCAGAGCTAGGACCCCTAGAAATGATACACCTTCACTGTATTAACAAAATTCCTACATACACCACAAACTGTGATCTAAATTTAAAAAAAAAGTTTTTTTTTTAAATTAAAAATCCTATAGAAAAAATCGATTTACTAAAATCTAAAATAAGGTTTAAAATACATAACTTACCTAATTACCCATTACCTTAAATTTTTAACATTAAAATTTACCTCTTGCATTAAATCTTACCGCAAACGGTGATCTAATTAAAATTTAAAAGAAAAAATCGATTTCTTAAATGCACAATTAAGATTAAAAATACAAAATTAGATTAATTATAAAAACTCTGCTTAAATACAAAAGTATTCTGCACAAAATAAACATCCCACCCCTGACCTGCTCCTCTAAGAAATCCAAAGGATATATTCTAGTCACCAGATAATAAAAACTTACATTCTAACTGATAATGTTAAATCTGTCTAGAGAACTCACAGACACTCATTAATCAACCACATTCATTACCCACACCACTTTCTTCAAAATTCTAACGGTCAATCCACGAGACTTGTTCCCTTATCACTAACCTCACCAACATCTCACACACAACTGACCAAATATAAGAAAAGAGGCTTTCCATTCCTGTCCATACCGCCTGATGAGACATTGTAGTTTCAATGTTGAAACAAATGTACTATTCTATTTGTAGTGGATATATAAAAACAAATTCTGTACATGTTCTAAAATATAATTTATAATAAAAAATAATTTATATATATATATATATATATATATATATATATATAGACACAGAGAGAGGAACAGAGACACACGCGTAAGCAGAGAGAGAGAGAAAGAGAGATTTTTGTACTACAAGAGGTTGAAAGCATTTGTTATGATCCTGTAAATAGACTATTGTTTTCTTAATATATACTATGTTTTATCTCTATTATGACATCAAGTCAAATTGCGAGAAATGAGAAATCACCTCGTAAATATATTCGACCGTGACTTGAACTCATGGTTATTTATTACAAAAAAATAAAATAAATAAACAGAGGACTCGATGCAGAGCGATAAAATGAGTGGGAAGTGCTGGTAGTGAACCGATGCCAACAGGCGCCGAAAACAAACACTGGCAAAAGTACAATATTTTTCCACATCGTATTTTCCCTGCTTGTTGTTTTGCATCGTTTTTCTTTTCTTTTACTTCCTTAGAACACTACAAATCCATGAACTCTGACCCGGAGCTCTTAACCTCAAACAAATGAATAATAATAATAATAATAATAATAATAATAAAGTAATACAAACAATTTCGGTTACGCCATTGTTTTTGCGAATCAATCCGCAGCAGTAACGGTAGTGCAAAGATTTATGGAATAGGTTGCCATCCAAATGTCGATCCATCGCTTTTCTGTCCATAAACATTGGACAATAAAAGAGATTTATTTCGGTCTGTCAACCCTTAGAGTGGGCCGAAGTCTGCCTGGCATCTGTCGATGGTAGACGTTGGTAATGAATTCCACAAAGGCGGTGTGTGGTCAATGGGGATCAATTAATGGCCAAATCTATTGCATTTCTTTCTTTGCCAACTAGTCACCTCTTTTTATGCAGGCAAATATACTCTACTTAATTTCGCCTACCAGACCGCTAAAAGGGATGGATGATTTCATTCAGTCTCAGAGTATTGCGTACTGTCGACATTACGATTTTTGAGATTTCTATTTCTCATATATATATATATATATATATATATATATATATATATATATATATGTGTGTGTGTGTGTGTGTGTGTGTGTGTGCGTGTTTCCGTGTCTGTGAGTGTCTCTGTGTGTGTTCGGGTATTTAGACAGAAAATTCTCTTTTAGGCATGGCTGATTAAATAAATTACAAACATTATGTTCGCTTATTTTTAATAAAATCCTCTCATTCTCACGAATCATATTCTCTTTTATGTGTTGAGGTTTCTACAATTTGGTTTGGAAAGTAATTATTAATGAGAGTCTGCTCAATATTTTTAGTTCAATGTATTTTTATTTTGTGGAGGAGTTGTTCTCAGTTAACTGAATTGCATATAATTGCTATTTTATAGTAATTAGAACATTCACTCTTACAGTTGAAACTGCAAGATATTTTACTGTTTTTTTTTTATATATGGAGGTAGCTAATGTGTTTATGTCTATTAAAATATCAAGGAAACGAATTTTGTTATTTTTGTTAATTTCATATGTTAACTCGAAGACAGGGTTTTTTTTAAAGTGTTTTTCGAAGTTCAATTATTTCTTCTATTTTTAAAAAACTAATATATGAATATCATGTATATATCGTAGATTGACGACAGGTTTCTTAGTGGTGCTAAATATATCATTTTCTAGGTTGGTCATGTAGAAGTTGCTGAAGGTTGGACCCAGTAGTGAGCCCATTGAAACGCCGTCACGTTGCACGCATACATTCTTTCTGTGATCATAGAATAGGATTCGGTGATACAAGTTTAAACTAGTTTTTTTAGTATTTTAGGTTTAATTTTTAATGAGGGGAAATTATTATATATATATATTTTTATAATAATGTCGATTCTTAGATTCAAGTGATGATATGGTTTCATTAGTTTTTCCGGTTTATAATATTTGTATGTTGAAGGGATGATTTAATGCTGTATTTGTTAGGTATGTATGGTGTAATTAATAGATTAAGCATTTTAGCTAGTTGGTATATAGAAGTGTAAATTTAGGATACAGTAAAGCGAAGTGGAAAGTTAAACTTATGAGTTGTATCTGTGCAATATATTCGGTTTTTCCAAAAAGTGTAGTCGGTTATTCACCGATTTGATACCATTGCAATCAAATCATATATGTGGTTAGTTTGCTTTATTGCGCCAAAGAACGTTCGCAAATGACAGCATAGTACTTCGTCGTTATCGTTTCCCTCTCTCTCTCTCTTATATATATCAGATTAAATAAATTGCAAACATTATGTCTGTTTACTTTTAATATAATCCGTTAATCTTTTGTGTATTATAATTGAAAGATGTCAAAAATGAGCTGTAACATTGACAGATGTTATTATCATTCATTTCTCAAGGTACCCAAATATTTTCAATCTCTTTCTTGGGTACCTTGAGAAATGAATGATAATAGCATCTGTCAATGTTACAGCTCATTTCTGACATGTTTCAGTTATAATACGCGAAAGATTATCCATGAGTATGAACGGATTTTATTAAAAATAAGCAGAGATAATATTTGCAATTTATTCAATCTCACATGTTTAAAAGAAAATTCGCTACATAAATACACAAATATATATATTTGTGCATTTAAGTAGCAAATTGTCTTATCTAAGTTTTTATCTAATTAATATAAAATATAAATTAGATAAAAATAGAGAGCTCAATGGATAATTATGCGTTGAGATTCCACTGTTTAATTATGTGCTGAGTTTTCCTATCAATATCAAAATATTTTATATAGATAGAGTGTGTTTACATTGTGTATATAACAAGTTAAATCTGCCTTCCTCCATCGAGGAGTAGAATCGCCGACTGATGTCAAAATCGGTTGAGTTTTAGTCCTGCCTGGAAGCAATCGGTTATCTAACCGTACTGATATGCTGAGATACAGGGAAACAGGCCTGTTTGCGGATGACTATATATATATAACTGGACATCTGTTTAACCTAATCCAGTCATTCCTCTCTAACCGCAATTTGAAGGTGGTATTAAACGGACATGCCTCCCAAAACTACCATACGAACGCGGGTGTCCCTCAAGGCTCTATCCTAGATCCTACGCTCTTTCTTATCTAGATTAATGATCTCCCCGATACCATAAGATCTCAATTAGGCATGTACGCCGATGACACTACAGTTTACTCTCACCTCGATCAAACATCTGGTGTGTTTGACAAAGCGAACCTCGCTGCCGAGCTTGAAAAGGACCTACAATCTGTAATGGACTGGAGTAAGAAATGGCTCGTGAATTTTAATGCTTCCAAAAGAAGCTGCTATCAATGAACCATCATAGACAATCGGACCTACCTCCCATTCGCATGGAACAGGCTCACCTCCTAGAGAGTAAAACACGACGCCTCCTTGGCCTCACATTCTCAGCAGACCTCAAGTAGAACGACTATATCGAATCCATTGCTAAAACCGCTGCTATGAAAGTCGGTTCTCTGTGCAAGGCCCGGAAGTTTTTCCCGTCTGAATCTATCCTGCACATATATAAATATACCATCCGCCCGTGTATTTGAATGCTACTGCCACATCTGGTCAGCTGTCCCTGCTATTCTCCTCGGCGTTCTTGACAAAATACAACGGAGAATCTGTAATGTGATCGATACCGACTTGGCATCTCGGCTGCAGTCGCTATCTCACCGACGTGATGTGGCTTCACTGTGCCTCTTCTATACTATAATTCCTTTCCCGGCTTCTGATTCGATGAACTTAGATCACTGATGCCCCCTAGGTACGAATTTGCGCGAGATACTAGATTAGCAACTAGGTCCCACCCTTTTACAGTGAAACAGATAAAATGTAACCGCAAATTATACTCCAACAGCTTCTTTTCTCGCACTTCCCGCCTGTGGAATACCCTTCCACATACTTGCTTCCCTGACAGCTACAATCTCCAGGAGCTTAAATGTAAGGTCAATAGACACCTCCTAACACACTAACTCGCATCCAGTCTCTCAAACACTCTTCCCATCTACCCAACCCTCATACTCGGTATCCTTACCCGTCTATTACCCTCCTCCTGATATTTCCTATAACTAACCATTCTTTCTCATCACTTTTCCCTATCTAACCCCATACGCAATAGTGGCAGGCAAATGCCTTGCTCGGGGTAAAATTATATATATATATATATATATATATATATATATATATATAGATATAGATATATAGATATATATATAATGAACATAGATCGGACAATATTTTATAACTTCATGGGTGACAATTTATTTCGCGAATATAAAAATTTTCAACTCATCTGACCGAAATTTTTTACAATTTTTTTAACAGACTTCTCATCGAATCAATATCTTCCTTGGAATTAACACTATCAATTACCAAGGATACTACTTACACACACACACACACACACACACGCAGACACACACACACATACATATGTATGTCTGTGTATATGTATAAAAGCGTACAGTGAGGGCCGTTAGTTATAATAAAGACAATGTGATACATGATAAATACACTGACGATTATGCCTCAAAAGAAACTTAACTGACATGTCAGAAGAATCTCTAGAGTACGTTGCCATTACTTTCTGCGGTAGACTTGTTGCCAACCAAGGCGATAGAACAAAATCTAACCTGCTATTTAATACATAGCTGGAGGAAGAAGAAACGGAAGTAAATGCAACACAACGCATATCTAATATACCTATGGTCAGGTGCCCCTGCCGTTCTCCTCAGTGTTCTTGACAAGCTCTAAAGGAATGTCTGTAATGTGATAGGTACTGATCTGGCGACTCGACTGCAGTCACTTCCCCATCGTCGAAATGTGGCCTCCCTTTGTCTCTTCTATAAATACTTTCATGGCTTCTGCTCGGATCAGCTTAAGTCACTGATGCCTCCTCAACAGGTGTTTACTCGTGCAACCAGACTGGCAACTGGGTCCCACCCATTCACAGTCAGGTTAGCCAAATGCAGACGACAATTCTACTCCTGCAGCTTCCTCTCTCGCACTTCCGCCTGTGGAACTCGCTCCCGTATTCTTGCTTTCCTGACGGCTACAACCTCCAGAAATTTAAATGCAATGTCAATACTCATCTACTAACCACTGGACTCTAGCTCTCTCCCCTCCCCTGTATAACCTTCACTTTCTCTCCACCTTTGTATCTGTCATCGCACCTACTTTCTCAGCTTTCGGTTGTTCCTTTCTAACTAGCTTGTACTCCTCACTCTTTTCTAATTAATCTTTTTACATTTATGTAACCCCCTGCACATCAGTGGCATTTCCGCCTTGCTCGGGGTGAAATGATTAAAAAAAAACATCTAAAATGTATACTAAGAATATTATGCGCACATCTTAGTATGAATCTGAAATGTATACAAAGAATAAATATATGTGTTTTTGTCAATTCAAAGTACGTAGAAATCTTCAAGCGTGATTATGTATATTGATGGTCGCTTACGGCATAAAACTGCGAGTCACCATGCAGTGTTGATTCTAGTTGCCTCACACTTTTTCTATAGACGCTCTATATGGCCATAAATCTATTAAATTTGAAACAATACATGCTCATATATATATATATATATATATATATATATAAACATAGACGGATCAACGGACAGAGCGTCGCCTCGCAGAAAAACCTACTAATTTGAACAGTTGAATTTAGTTTAAAAAAAGTTGCCAAAGCGTTTCCTCTTTAATTAGAGGTGTATCTGAAAGCAAAGAAACGTTGGCGTGAAAATAAGAAGTTAAAATGTTAAATGTTGTTCAGGAAAAAACAAAGAAGGTATATTAACATATTTTCTCAGATTACTAATCATGATGATGATGATGATCATTTTTTGATTTCTCTTTTGATCACACTTGCTAACAAGTCTGCGGGAAGACTTAAGTTATTGCTACATTTCATGATTTGTTTTCCTAACTCCCATAACATCATTAACGTTACATGTACAAAGTTCTTTTAAGTGTGTGTGCTGTACTTATCAAGATAATTTTGTTTTCTAAAGTTGGGAATTTGAGAAATTTTTTTATGTGTTTTTGTGTTTCTTTTTCATCATCCTAAGCGCACGTACTATGACTTGTACGATTCTTGCTTTGAATTTCTGCATTTTTCCTAGTTCGATTTCCTCGTCTTTATACTTCGATATTTTTTTTTTTAATTCCTTGGTTGCTATGTTACATTCCGCTGGGCAACTCATATCCATTAGTAGACAAGTGTTTTCTTTTCGCTTTTGACATTTATGTCCGACCTACTTGATTCAAGGTGTACGTTGTGGTGCAGTGGATATCGACTCGGAACGACAAATCGGAGAGCCGAGTTCAAATTCCAGTTGCATTCACTTACGCACAAATACCCTTGAGAAAAGTAATAATCCGTCTCTCCCCTCCGGTTATAGGGGAAATAATAAAACAAATTGGTTTCTACAGCCTTGGCTGGCAACCAGTCTACCGCCGAAAGCAATAGCAACCTATTACGGGATAAACTTCTGACCAGTCAGTCATGTCTCTTTCGAGACGGGATCGTTCACGCATGACACTTAACTGACTACTTGCTTCAATCTTCTTGTTTGTAAAGATAGTGTAATCCCATAGAGTTATGATGTTTTCTCTTTCTGTAACTGGTGCTGGGTGATGTTTATTCCAATATTTATTAACATCTTTTTTTAAATGTTTGCACATTGTTCAGTGTAAATATTGCCTCATTCTGTCGCAACGATTTCCATATTCATTTGACGCAAGTATAAAATTTATGAGATTAGATGGTCTATAGTTTCCTGATATTTCTTACAAAACCTGCATTTTGGATCCATATTATTATGTAAGATATTTGCCTGAAAGTTATTCGTGAAAAAACTTTGGTCTTGAGCTTCAAGAATAAAGCCTTCCGTTTCAGCCTTTAATCCAGATGTTCATAGCTATCGATAAATATTAACTTTATCAACATCAAATTCATTAGCACGTTCAGTATATAGACAATGCAGACGCTTGTCTTGACAGTGTTATTTCATCTGTTCAAGTGGTTTTTTTCATGGTTTTTCTTTTTCATACTTTTGGCTGAAACAGTTGGTTTTACAGTTTGCTTTTAGTTTTCTGCAGAGTGTACCAAACGTAAATCTTGTTTGTATTTACAAAGCACTTTCATTATTTTTCTGTTTTTGTGTTGTTTGACTAATTGTATCATCCAGTCCTTTGTTCTCTCCATGTATATTAGTAAGCCAATAGATGTTGTCTTGTATGACAATTCTAGCTGAATAATAATAATTATTATTATTATTATAGTTTTTTGCAAGCAAATCAGTGATATTGTCTGATATCTCCAAAGGAGAGCATGTAGTATATTTAATCACCATCAGCAAAATAAATACCTCGTGTTTATTTTTAAAAACATCAGCAAATTATTGCTGCTGTGTATCAGTAAGATATCGATAAAAGAAAGCATGGCATATATTTAAACAACATCCCCAAAATGAATAGCCCGTTTTTATGTTGCTCTTTGTGGAAATTTAAAATATCGATAAAAGATAGCATGGACTATATCTGACCGACATCAACAAAATATCTTTTTTTTTCTTTTTTTTTTTTTTTTGATAACGTCAGCACAATAGCTCCTGAGAGATTATAGTGTATATTTAATCAACATCAGTAAAATAAAGTTTCAGAATATTGTTTTTACCGTTTTTTTTTTTGTTTTTTTTTTACAAAATCTGCAAATCTGTACTAATATGTATATTTAAGATATCACAAAAAGAGTGAATGGCCTATATTTAATGACCAACAGCAAAATGAATAGCATTTTTTTTATTTGAGATGCTTCTGTTCAAACATCAGCAAATCAGTGTGGGTGCATGTTTATAAGATATCGGCAAAACAGAACATGGTATTTATTTAATCAGCGTTAGCAAAATAAAAGGCTGATGCATATCCAAAAAAACATCAAATCAATGCCTTTGTGTCTCAAATATATCAGCAAGCAAAAGTATTTAAACATCAACAAATCAAAACTACTGTGTACTTTAACGTCATCAGCAAATTTCAGACTGTATCTAAATAGTTTTAATATAATTATCTATCGATTACCTACAAATATCAAAGAGAATCTATCGATTTTTATCTCAACAGAATTAGCAGACTTGACTATTACGTTGCCGAATATATGCCTACAACTGAATATTTGCAGGGAAAGTAACAAAGTGAGAGAATGTCAAAAGGTCGTTTGAAAGAAAAAAATCAAAAGATGAATCATTCCGACGAAAAGATTACTGGATTGCTACGTGCTGTCCGTCTTTCAATATGGTAGTAAATGCTGGACAATACCATCAAAGATGAAGGAAAAACTTGAAGCAACTGAAATGTGATTCTACAGAAGGATGCTGCGAATATCATGGATCGAGCGTGTGAGCAATGATGAGGTCTTGGAAATGATGGAAACAAAAAGGAAATTAATACTGAGCATCAGGAAGAGACAGCTGAAGTTCCTCGGACACGCAATGACGAAGGGGGGCTTGGAGAATCTGATACTAACAGCCCAGATAGAGGGAAAAAGAGACAGACGAAAGCAACGGATAACATATTTGAAGGACCTAATCAGGTGGATGACGGAACGAGGATTGCGTGGTGTAACAGGAGAAAGCGTGCTCAGAGCCACCAGAGATAGGGGAAAGTGGAAGGCCATGATCCCCTACGTCCTGAAGGGACAGGGCACATAGAAGAAGAAAAAGAATCATTCTGACAGCGAGGACTGAATATTATCAACAAACAGCTGAGAGAAACTAAAGCGGATATTTCTCCGTACTTGGCTATGTATTTAGTACTGTTCTAGTAAAATTGATAGTCTGAGGTATGACGATAAACTACATTCAGCAGCAAAACCTCTGGTTTTGAGGAGCATGGAAGCACTTATTAATCGCTGTTATTCCCACATCTACCCTTACCCAGGGTGTTAACATCTGTTACAGCCCCATTTATGGGCAAATAGTGTGACCACCTAATAAAAATAGTATGAAATATAAAAATACATTTTTATATCTAAACTTATTTATAAATGGAACTTTGTTTGTGTGTGTGTGTGTGTGTGTCCGTTGCCTATAGGCTACGAAACGGCTGAACCCATCTTCTTGAAAATTTACACAGTTGTACTATAAGCGTCTGCGAGTGTTCTTAGCTAGGTTATGTATCGAGGTACCCCCGATAAATATCGAAAATCGATAATCGAAAACACGATTTAATCAAATTTAATACACTCATAGACAAAGACATAAGAAGCGATATTCAGAAGTTTCAAGGTTGCAGTTCTTACAATAGTGCAGAAAATTTGATATCGATACCAGGAAATCAAAATTTGACTTCCATTCATTTTTCTTTAACTGGAAACAACTATTGCTTTTTAGTCTTTCGTGCCAACGTCTAAAGAGTTTGAGCTCCAGAACCATGGATTAGTTTTTAAATTTTGATTTCCTGGTATCGATATCAAATTTTCTGCACTATTGTAAGAACTGCAACCTTGAAACTTCTGAATATCGTTTCTTATGTCTTTGTCTACTAACATTCCTGAACACCTAAAGCGGGAAAGGGATGGGGGATTAAACTAAAAAAAACATGGGGACAAAAAAATGGAGACAATGAGCATTCATAACCTAGCTAAGTTAACTTTAAAGCGAAAAACTAAAAATCAATTTCGTACTCTAACCTTACAGGGAAGGGCTGCACATGTACCTCCCAGCACACCCAAAATTCTGATGACTAAACAGCATCAAATAACCATTTTGGTCAGGACCTTTCACTCGACAGAAACGCGCAAAACTCACCCACCGTTTGCCAAATTCTGATGTAGTATGTCGTTTCCTTTCCGTCCTGATCTTGACATTAAGCTGATGCTTTAAGAACAAGATCAGTTAGGAAGAGGTAAACTTCCCATCGCCATAGAATTCATTCTGTCGCGTCGTTCAGATCACGATTCACATAAGACCTAGTAAGCAAAAGAGCACTAGATAACGGAAGTACGACATTGCTTCAAACAGAACTAGCCTCAAGGACAAAGAACTTTCCACGCAGCATACGAACCATGAGATCTTCAAGAAACTTGCACAACAGGGCAACACCACTGCAGTGGAAGATGGCGTGATCGACGGTTTCCGCCGACAGCCTACATCGCACACAGGTTGAAACAGATTTTATGCCCGCTACATGAAGCTTCTTATGGATCATCAGTCAGGTGAGTGATGCCTCATCGTTAGTGAGACATTTCAACCCGGGCACCCAAGGCCATATGAAGCGAGCCTCCTGTTTCGTCAGCCCGCACTCGCCTATCAGTTCATCTTGAACGACCCCCCTAACTAACACCCAATATAATGCCTTAAGAGACAACGCTTGGGCGTTGGAGAGGCAATCTGTCACCCGCAAAAGGAATTGGAAAGCCAAACGACATTCGCGATAGAAGGAGCACTCGCCGCGTGTAGTACGACCGGCCTCCTCCTCTGACAAGTGCACACTTCTCAAGATGGAAATGTTTATGGACGTCGTCTTTAACGAGGGCACTGTTTTCATCCGCCTGCATACACATTCGGTCCAGGAATCTAATGCAAAGTGTATGTTGACGAATCTCAACGCTTGGTATGCCCAGACTGCCTTCAGAAGGATGGAGGCAACAGATCTCCCGACACAACTTGGTAGCCTTGCCTTCTCCCCACAAGAAGGCGAACAAGAGCTGTATCAAACCCAAACGAATGGCACACGGAAGAGTAAGTACCAAGAGTCGGTAAATGAGAATCGGGTAGATGTGCGAAGCACATACTTCCGCTCTCCCCTTTAAGGAAAGCATCCTCTGAATCCACAGACGAACTGCTCACTCGGCCTTCTCTCGAACCTCCGACCAATTCATTTCCAACCGGAGATTAGGACCAAACCAGACGCCGAGAAACTTGATCGGCCCGTCCGTCTAGAGGAAAGGACTGGGAAAAGAATCTCCCTTCCACGCACCAAATCGCAAACCCACAGTCTTATCGCGATTGATCTTGGCCCCTGTCACCGTATCATAACACATCTTTGGTAACTTCGCCAATATCGGCTCTGCTCAACACTAAAACCGAAACATCGTCAGTATAGACGGAGTACCTGGCCGAGGTGGTAACACCAGGTATGGAAATTCCGCGTAGGACGGGATTCGCTTTTAACTTGCAAAGGAAGTGATCCAACGCAAGAACGTAAATCAAAGGCAAAAGTGGACAACCTTGACGAATGGAGCGAGATAATGTGATAGGGTTCGATCTTACCCCATTCACTTCTACCAGCGCACCGGGGACGCATGCAGCAGTCGGATCCAGAAGCGAAAGTACGGCCCGAAACCGGCGGCGGAAAGGACAGACTCCAAAAACCGATGGTCAACCCTATCGAATGCCTTGGACTGATCTAAATTGATCAGCTCGGCTTCACTGTCGATTTTCTCGATGATCAGGCGCACCAAATGAAGGTTGTCTTGAATAGTCCTGCCTTTTACAGCACAAGTCTGTTCGGGGCCAATCAGACTAGGAAGGACAACCTGCAAACGGTGAGCCAAGACCTTGGTAAAACTCTTTAAGTAAGTATTTAACATCGTTAAAGGCCGATAATTATCTAAGCAACCCCCACCGCTCTTTCTCTTGCGAAGCAACTTGATTACACCCCTGGTGAAGCATGGAGGTATAGACCCCTGCCCCATCCAGTTGTTGTAAATCAGCGCCAGCAAAGGGACAAAAACGGACGACTGCCTTAAGTACATTTCGTAGGGAAGACCATGTAATCCCCGAGTCTTGTCCCGGCCAACCTGTTTCAGCGCATCCCAGATTTCCGACTCAGTTATGGGTCACTCACACCCAGCTGCTTCAGCTGCTTCGAGGCATGGGAAAGTCAGCTAAATAGGCGTCGAAATGAGCAGTGCTCAGACCGAGCTCCCTGATGAAAAGATCCTGGAAGTAATCCAAAAATCCCCACATATACCCACGTCTGTGGTCACGGTACGCCCGCGGAAATGTGATGTCTTCGATATGCCGATTGACTGCTTGCCTACCTTCCTCTGCACGCAATTCAGCGTCCATATTCGTTGCCTCAGAAGACATTATTTTTAACCTAGCCCTAACTACCAGAGCCTGATCACTTCTTGATAACAAGGAGGCCAGCTCGGCCTTAGCTAAGGCTACGTCCCCACTATTACGGGATATCACTGCCCGATCAACTTTTTTTCTTTACTGCCGTCTGTGCCGCTATATTAGCTAAATTGAGCCAACGGCTATAGTCGGCAGCAAATGACCTAAGTTTAGATTTTAAAGAATCCCACCACTTATTCCCAACCACAGCCTCCGTCAATTCCCGCTTTAATGTTAGTAAAAGCTATTCCTGGAAATCTTGGCTATCAACTAAAGACGCGTTCAATTACCAGTATCCAGCCAACTTAACCTTAGGCTCGTCCGAGTTCGTGTAAACTTAGATAAGCCTATTATCCGTGTAAACTATCGAAAGGAAACTTGGACAACCTAAGAGCCCTACGTCGACTCTCCTAACTAGGACTCGGTCGATGTAGCTAGCACGCATCACGGAACCCGAGCTGCCCCTATTAGTCCAAGTCCACACTACCTCCCAGAGTGTTCATTTCGGTATTTATCGACAAGAGCATCCCATCGATAAAGTCCCGAAATGGTTTCACATCCGGGTTGTTAGTACCCGATCTTTGTGTCTATACGATCTTTCTCAGGATAAAGGATGGCATTCCACTCCCCCGCTAAGATTACCCGCCTCGATGTCCCTAAGAACGACTCGAGCTGCCGAAACAAAGCAGGACGCTCCGCATTGTCATTGGGCGCATAAAACCCAATGAGCCGAAAAGACTTCTCCTTTATGGTAATATCCAGCACCACAAATCCTGCCCGCCGGATACGCAAAGACAAGCGCTCACACCGCACCCAAAGACTTGCTCACTAGTCAGGAAACACCTCTAGAACGACCATCAAAACATGCTGAATAGAGATCGAAACCCCTAGACTCACCGCAGCGGATGCAGTTTGGCGAGACAACCAAATCCGCGGCTTTAAGCTTCTTGCCTACCCAGACAGTCTTTCGCATCACCAGCCAGGCGAGGGATGCCTCATTGTTAGTGAGGATTTCAACCCGGGCGTCCAAGGCCATATAGAGCACGCCCCCTGCTTCGTCAAACCGAGCTTGTCAATCAGATTATCCCGACCGGCCCCCACACTGGCACTCGATATAATGCCCGAAGGGACAACGCCTGGACGCCAGTGAGGCTATCTGTCGCCCGTAAGAGAAAACTGAGTGCTCGCCGGCATTCACGATAGAAGGAGCATTCGCCTCGAGGTAAACGGCCGGCCGCCTACTCGCACGAATGCATACTTTTTAGGGATGGGAAGCTTTTGCGATCATCTTCCTTCCAGAATTCATCATTCTCATCCCCTTGCGAACACATTCAGTCTAGGAAGGCAATGCAAAGCGTATCTTGACGAATCTCAACGCTAGGCATTCCCAGACCGCCCTCAGAAGGATGTAGCTTACAGATCTCGCGACACACATTAGGAGCCTTGCCAAAGGAAGGAGAACAAGACCCTAACTAATGTCATTAGTATGGCATACGGAAGTGGAAGTACAGAGAGTCGGTAAAAGAGAATCGGGTAGATGTGTGAAACACATACTTCCGCCCTCCCCTTTAAGGAAAGATTCCTCAGGGACCTTTTCTCGTACCTCCGACCAATTCATTTTCAACTAAAGATCAGGAACGAACCAGACGCCGAGAATCTTGATCGACCCGTTCGTCTAGTGGAAAGGCCCGGGAAGAGAAACTCCCTTCCACGCGCCCAACGGCAATCCAACAGACTGATCGCGGTTGATCTTAGCCCCTGTTACCGTCTCATACTCTCTGATTTCCTTGCTGACTTCGTCAATCTCGGCTCTGCTCGACACAAGAGCCGAAACGTCGTCAGCATAGGCAGAATACCTGGCCGAGGGGGTAGCACCAGGTAATGCAATCCTGCGAAGGACCGGATTCGCTTTCAACTTGCAAAGGAAAGACTCTAATGAAAGAACGTAGAGCAAAGGCGAGAGCGGACAACCTTGACGAATGGAGCGAGTCAATAGAAAAGGTTCCGATCGTACTCCATTCATTTCCACCAGCGCATCGGGAGACGCGTACAGAAGTCTGATCCAGGTGCGAAAATTCGGCCCAAAAACCAGCCGCCGAAAGGACAGACTCCAGAAAACGGTAGTCAACCCTATCGAATGCCTTGGACTGATCTAAATTTATCAGCGCGACTTCCGTGTTGACTTTTTTAATGATCAGGCGTACCACCTGAAGGTTGTTCTGAATAGTCCTACCCTTCACAACACAAGTCTGCTCAGGGCCAATCAGACTAGGGAGGACAGCTGGCTAAGATCTTGGCTAAAATCTTCAACTCTGTATTTAACATCGTCAAAGGCCTGAAGTTATCTACTGAATCCCCACCATCCTTGTTTTTGCGCAGCAACTTGATCACACCCCTGCTGAAGCGTTGGGATATAGACCCCTGCCTCATCCAGCTGTTGAAAATAAGTGCTAGCAAGGGAACAAGAACAGGCAACTGCCTCAAGTACAGACCAGCCAATCATGGAGATTTGTCCCGGCCAACCAGCTTGAGCGCATCCCAGATCTCAGCCTCTGTTACGGGACACTCGCACCCAGCCGTTTCAGTCGCCTCGAGGCGGGGGAAGTCGGCCAAATAGGCATCGAACTGAGCAGTGCTGAGGCCGGGCTCCCTGGTGAACAGTTCCTGAAAATAGTCACGAAAAGCCTCGCCTATGCCCTCTTTTGTAATCACAGCTTTCCTATCCGGGAATGTGGCGCACGCGTTATGCCTTTTGCTAGCATTGCTCAATTTCTCTACACGCAATTCTGCGGCCATATTCGTTTCCTCAGGAGACATTCTCTTTAATCTAGCCCTAACTACTAGATCTTGATCCTTCTTGAAAAGCTCTGCCCTAGCTAAGGCTACGTCTCCACTAACACGGGATTTGATAGCCCGATCAACTTTGGCTTCCACTGCCGTTTGTGCTGCTAATCTTTATAGATTGAGTCGATGGCTATATTCAGCAGCAAACGAATTAATCTTGGATTTTAAAGATCCCCACCACATCCCCCGTCAATTCCCGATTTATCATTAGTTTCAACTGGTCTTAGAAATCTTGCTCTTCAAACAATGAACAGTTCAATTTCCAGTAACCAGCCAATTTACACCTAGGCTTATCTAAGTTTACACGAACCCGGACGAGCCTATGATCCGAATAAATTGTCGAATGAAAACTTGGACAACCCAAGAGCCCTACATCGACTCTCTTAACTAAAATTCGGTCGATGTAGCTAGCAAGCACCACCGTAACCGAGCTGCCCCTATTAGTCCAAGTCCATACTATATCTCGGGGGTGTTCATTTCGGTACTTATCGACAAGATTACACCTGTCGATAAAGTCCCGAAATGGTTTTACATCCAGGTTGGTAGTACTCGATCATTCCCCTATGCCATCTATATCGGGGTCAAGGATGGCATTCCAATCGCCCGCTAAAACTACCCAACAAGATGTTGTCAAAAACGGCTCGATCTGCAGAAACAAAGCCGGCCGCTCCGCATGGCCATTGGGCGCATAAACCCTAATGAGACGAAGAGATTTATCCTTTATAGTAACATCCAGCACACAAGATCTGCCTGACGGATCTGCTAAGACAAGAGAACACACCGCATTCAAGGACTTACTCACTAGCCAGAAAAAACCACTCGAGCGTCCATTAAAAACATGCTGAATAGAGGGCAAACCTACTAGACAGTATGTCCTCATGATCGCGAGTTGAAAAACGGGTCTCCTGTATACAACATACATCCACGCCTAGGCGCTGAAAATCACGACTGAGACATGCTCTGCGTGACTGATCTCAGGCCCTGACCATACACATTAGCAAACCAGAGAGCTATTATCAGTCCGATTAGGGTTGAGGAACTGCACCAAACATCTCAGGTGACAGGACACCGACGGCCTGTCCCATTGAGCCTTGGCCCATCTCAGTCTTGATAGTGCCATCAAGAGACAGGCCATCAATGTCCCAAGGAAACGTTAGTTTGACTGCTCTATAAAAGGAGGGGTGAACAAAAATTGGGAGCCTCCCTGAACAAAATTGAGTCAATTTACTCGACAGATCGTCCCTGATATAAGATAATGGAGGATCTGCCGGAAAACATTCATAAAACTTTTCAAAAAGAAAATAAAAGGAAGTACAAGAAACTTTTTAAATAATAAATATAATGGGGAAAAGGATTAAGCTAAAAGGGCAGGAAAAAACACGGAGGGAAAAAAAAGAAAACACTATGTTGTAAACAAAATACGAAAGTAAACTAAAAGATTACTTTCGGTAAAACAAATTGGCTGGAAGGGGCGGAAATAAAAATTCACAAGAAATAAAAGTTCAAAAATAGCCAAGAATCGGTTACTGAAAAATAAAAAATTAAATAAAAAAAATAAAAAGGACAACCTCGTCTTCTCAAAAACGAATATGGCGGCCGAAACCGTGTTGTAACTGAAAATAAGAATCCAAAAAATACAAAACAAAAAAAAGAGAAACGAAAATTAAAACAAAAGTGAACAAAAATAAAATGCAACGAAAAATAAACTTAACTAAATAATTCAGATAAAGTCTTTCAACGAGAAAACAATCAGGTCAAATAACAACAGTAACGTCCAAACAGGTCAGAACCGGAAATTCGCAAGAAATTTTCGAGTTAACTTCCTGTTAACTCTTATAAATATAGGAGGGAGAGTTCATTATCTGAGGAATAACATTTACATACGAAGCATTTATACTATTATTTGCATCAGATATCTATTTATATAATACTACAACAATAAAATCAAAGATCGTCAAATCTAATTAAATTTTATGAGTTCTCTAAGGAGATCAGATATACCTCTTCCTGCAAACAAACTTGCAAGTGATTATCTCCGATTTTCACGATAGACCAAATGTCTTGGTTCATTTATTGGATTTCGAAGAAAAAATTGTAATTTACTAGCTTTTTTCCTTTCTAGAAAAACTTTGTTTTCTTCTATAGGCTGTGAACCTTCGGGATGTAGACGGTAACGTCTCTTCAAGATTTTCCGTCCTTTGTAGCTCCTAATAAATTTGGTCTCTTCATAAATACTCCCAAACTTTGTTCCGTTGTCCATTTACCAAAGCCTACTAAATAGGTCAAGCATTCTTTTCGTCTGTCCATCTCCCCTTCAAACTCTCGTGAGGATATCAAATTTTATAAGTCCTCATTCCTCATTATATGCTCTAGAAACTATCTTTTTTCAGTTGTTAAGTACAAATGTCATTTTTGATTCCATTTTCTATAAGGCTTTGGTTTATATATATAAGAAAAATTAAGGCAGACACGTTATTTCATGGTGATTCGGAAGTGTAGGCGTATTTCAGGCGAGCCATCATCGGCTTCCGTCTTTATTTTACAAAGGATTTTACACGAATTTTACATGATTCGTGTAAAATCCTTTGTAAAATAAAGACGAAAACTGATGATGGTTCCCCTGAAATAGGCCATACTTCCGATGTACCATGAATTAAAATGTCTGCCTTAATTTTTCTTATATTTGCTCTATATGTTTTTATATGCATATATGTTATCCTAGCACTGTATGTACAGGATACTCCTTTGGATTCTTCTATAACCACAGTGCATGCTGATATACATATATATATATATATATATATATATATATATATATATATATCCTTCCTGTCATATTTAAATGCTTCGATCATTTTTATTTATTTTTATGACTATACTCAGTAGAATTTACTTTAATATATATGTTGCCGTCATTTGTCATTTTAGACGGCATATAAATCATTTGCCATAATTTGTTACGGGCCCACTTGTAACTAAACTGTTTCAGAAGCTTATTAGGAGTTAATCAAATCAAAGAATATTTGAAAGTTACTGATTATTAACTCCAAAGAGTAGAGCTAAACATTTTGGCCTCTAGTTCAATTGAATCAGAATGACCTCGTCAGTTGGCTTATATTTTGCTTCGAGATTTCAGATTCAGGTTTATTTACGATGAGAAGAAGACGGCAGAGAATTCGAAACAAAAATCCGACGGACAGAGTAAGAAAAACTGAGATGAAGAAACAACGAATCAAGGAGAAAGAAAAAATATGAATTGCAAACGAAAAGGAGAACATGAGATAGTTGAAGTAAAGAAACATGAATTAATAAGTAGACGAAACATTGCAAATCGTAATTAAAGTAAGTAACAAAAAAATGCGAAAAATCTGAGAGAAAATATGCGATTAGCAGTTCTATTGGGTAACAAAAGAAACAAGTAAGGCAGTAGATCAAAGGGAAAATGAAACAGAATTAATAAAATAAACAAATGAAAGATGAAAAGAATGAAAGGGGACGGGGAAATGTCTTCAATATAGATGAAAAAAAGTGTGCTTATGTGAGAGCAACAACAATTCTGAGATAACGATGTCTATACAAAATTAAGTGGCCTTTGTGGCTTCGCAGGTTTACGGAAGAAAATATTAAGAGAAAAATCTGTCTTAATTTATTCAAATATCTTTAATGGGTATTCAGACTTTCGACTAATTTCCAAGTATTATATAAATCTTTTTGAGGGAAATAATACTTTTAGAATATAAATGGTAACTTTCAAATTTTTCGAAATATGTTCTATTTTGCCTCATATATTCTATGACCTTTTCCAGAATGTGATTCATTGTGCGACATTCAATTTAAGAACTGAGTGGCTTTTGAACTATCAATAATTTTGTACCCGTAGTGAAGCATATTAATATACATACAGACGCCTGATCAGATACATTTGTATTTCTTTCAAAGCCACAGTTCTCATCTGTTGTTTATACCGCAACAGGCATTAGAGTTTCGGAAACAAATTGCATAATCGGGTGTAATGAAAAGTTTAAAAGCTAGTGCGTACCACCATTTTACTTAAAAGGCTTTGGCTAACAAGGAGTGTGGTTCTCAGGCTCTTCCCTACGATGCCACTAGCTGCGAATATCTCCTCCAGGTCAGTATCGTCCATATTTAATTTCATTGACAAATTGGCTATGCTAAAATTTACGTATCGTGGTCGCTGTGCCAATGTTCTGTCTACAGCCTTCGTAACATTAGTAAATAACGCACTCGTTTACTCGTTCCGTTGCAGCGGGTCAATTGCCTCGTGGGTAAAAGAGTTGGTCTGTGAATTTGGTAACAAAGTGTTTGTAAGTTCAATCCCTAGGAGGAGAAATGTGTATTTGAACAGTGGAAAAGTGTATAATTGAACACTACTAAATAAAAATAAGAACTAGATGACATGGTCAGTGCATCAAGATTAAATAAAGGTTGAATTCATAATTTCCTGTAGGTTTTCCAGATCGATATATACCTGAAGAAGACCAGATGGCACAATGGCCGAAACGTCCTAAATATAAAAATATGAATAATTATAACTCCATCCCGAAAACTCAGACGTGTGTGTGTGTGTGTGTGTGTGTGTGTGTGTGTGTGTGTGTGTGTGTGTGTGTGATAAAGAGAAAAGTGGATATGTGCATATCGGCGTGGAAATCAGTGCCGAGTTTAAATTTCAAACAAGCTGGGTGCTTTCACGTTCTTTCAAGTGTACCATTAACTCTCTCCACTACTACGTTTGGATTAAATAGCAAGGTAGAATGGACCCAATACCTGTGGCTGTTAGCCAGTCTTCGAGAATTTCCAATGAGCAGAAAGTGGAGTACAGAATGCTACTCACGTCTTTATCATTCAGTTATAGGCTCATCAAAGACCATCCTTTTTTCTCTTTTGCTACGCTAATGATGAGTTTTTTTTTTTTTTTTTTTTTAATCATATCACCCCGAGCAAGGCAGTAACGCCACTGATGCGCAGGGGGCTACGTAAGGGTAAAAAGAATGGAAAAGAGAAAGCCGAAAACCGCATCCTAAACAGGAAACAAGGGATGAGCCTCTTCACCTGTTCAATAGATGTGGGTGGAGTGTGAACCGGGCGATAGTTTAGTCTATCTACTCCAATTGAAAAAAAAAATAAAATAATAAAGGAAAAGAGTGAAAAGATTGGAAAAGAGAAAACCGGAAACCGCATCCTAAACAGGAAACAAGGGATGAGCCTCTTCACCTGTTCAATAGATGTGGGTGGAGTGTGAACCGGGCGATAGTTTAGTCTATCTACTCCAATTGAAAAAAAAAATAAAATAATAAAGGAAAAGAGTGAAAAGATTGGAAAAGAGAAAACCGGAAACCGCATCCTAAACAGTAAACAAGGGATGAGCCTCTTCACCTGTTCAATAGATGTGGGTGGAGTGTGAACCGGGCGATAGTTTAGTCTATCTACTCCAATTGAAAAAAAAAAATAAAATAATAAAGGAAAAGAGTGAAAAGATTGGAAAAGAGAAAACCGGAAACCGCATCCTAAACAGGAAACAAGGGATGAGCCTCTTCACCTGTTCAATAGATGTGGGTGGAGTGTGAACCGGGCGATAGTTTAGTCTATCTACTCCAATTGAAAAAAAAAAATAAAATAATAAAGGAAAAGAGTGAAAAGATTGGAAAAGAGAAAACCGGAAACCGCATCCTAAACAGGAAACAAGGGATGAGCCTCTTCACCTGTTCAATAGATGTGGGTGGAGTGTGAACCGGGCGATAGTTTAATCTATCTACTCCAATTAGTTTAATCTATCTACTCGGGAACCCCTTCCTAAACTAGAAACAAGGCGATCAACTCTACTCCTGTCCAAAAGAAGGGGGTGGAGTGTGAGACCTGGCGATAGAAGGTACTATCTACTCCAATTAAAAAAAATAAATATGTGACTGAAGTTAATGGAGTGTCCACTACAAATCTTTTTGAGAGTGAAAACAAAAATGATCTCTCCTACTCTGAATTTAAATATTTGCGTTGTGGTGACAGATTTGTGTTGTGGTGCAGTGTATATCGACTCGGAACGACAAACCGGGGAGCCGAGTTCGAATTCCAGTTGAATTCCTTGCATTCACTTAAGCATAAATACCATTGGGAAAGGTATTAATCCGTCTCTTCCCTTCAATTATGGGTTAAATAACATGACAGATTGGGATCTATAGCCTTGGCTGGCAACCAGTCTACAGCAGAAAGTAATGTCCACCTATTGCGTGATAATTTTCTGCCCAGTCAGTCATTCTCTTGAATGAGACATGGTCGACCAAAGCGTGTATCACGTATGGCACTTAACTGACTGACGTAAGGATTAATTCGTCAATATTTCTTAAACATTCATTTATATGAAGACAGGTATCAGGATTAAGATATCAATTTCAAACATACAAAGCTTGTTGAAAGCAACTAGGTATTGGGAGACCTGTATAGCAATTTTATTTAAATAGATGGTAAATATACAGTATGTTCAGAATCAAGCAAAGCGGGTAAATGATCACAGTTTCTTCAATACGGCAATGAACGGCAGTGAATGCTGGACAATATCATCGAAAATGAGGACAAAACTGGAAGCAGCAGAAATGACGTTCTACAGAAGGATGCTGCAGATATCGTGGACTGAGCATGCAAGCAACGAAGAGGTGTTGGAAAGAATGGCAACAAAAAGGAAATTAATACTGAGCATCAGGAAGAAACAACTGAAGTTCATGGGACACGCAATGAGGAAGGAGAGCTTGGAGAACTTGATACTGACAGGCCATATAGAAGGAAAAAGAGACAGAGGAAGGCAGCGGATGACATATTTTCAGGGCCTGATCAGGTGGATGACAAAACGGGGGTTGCCAGGAGTAACAGGAGCAAGCATACAAGGGATAGGAAGACGTGGAGAACCATGATCGCCTATGTCCTGAAGGGACAGGTCACATAGAAGAAGAAGAAAAGAATATGTGATTCTAGTATAATTCTGGTATATGCTCACCACTGTGCCAGAAAAGTATAGTGTTGTTTTGTCTTCAAATGTCACGAAGTGATGAACATGCATAGCTGCTTCCCAATTCACACTTCTGTTTTAGAATATTTTTTTTAATCAATGCCGTTAAAAACATCACCGCTTGCATCAGATTGTGCAAATGACTTAAGAATTTCAATCTGTGTGCGTATTTCAGGCGGACGCATCACTAATAATAACCCAAGATGGTAATCTGATTTTTCGAGTCACCATTGTAGCTAATATATGTATATGTCAGTAAGGTAAAGGCCATACATGCACGCTTGGGCGATCATGTCTCGAAAGAGACATGACTAACTAGGCAGAAGAGTTATCCCGCAGTAGGTTGCATTTGCTTTTTACGGTAGACTGGTTGCCAGCCAAAGCTACAGAACCCTATCTGCCCCATTAACCCATAACTAGAGAGATTAATACCTTTCCCAATGGTATTTGTGCGTAAGTGAATGCAACGAATTCAACTAGAACTCGAACTCGACTCCCCTATTCGTCGTTCAGAGTCGATATTCACTGCACCACAAATTGCTTTATAGGCATTAAATTTGACATTATAAGCATAATGGGGGATATAAAAATTAAAAGACGGAAAAAAAAACAAATGATTTCGTTCCTGCTCATCAAAGTTTCTTAATCGAGAGAACTTACATTAAAATATAATAAATATGGGATATGTATTAGTTAATGATGGGAAAATGGGGAATGAACTACTAGAAACTGATTGCAGCAAAGCTCATCCAACACAAAAAGGGTCTGCAAGACCTGATGTAAACCGACTTTAGTACTTTACAATGAAAAAGTAAATGTGAATTTGCTAAAACAAAAAAATCCACACTCGAATTTACCACCTTCCAACTAAGGCGGAAGCGACGCAAGGTTGATTAATGTTGGGATTCTGAGCCCTTAAACTCAGCCAAAATATCCCGTAGACTCTGCTTAAGGCAGAGTCGGAATCTTGTCTTTTCACCTCAAACGTGACTACCCTTCGGCTGAGCCACGTTTGGGTTCTCTCCGTCCTAAGCAAGAGATTTGACCAAAACAGAGTGGTCGTTTATTCGAAAATGAATCAGTCTACACTAAATTCCATAGCACATTTTCTGTTATTTATCAGAGGTTCACAAATTGAAGAACAATAAGTATTGCGGATGAGTTCATTTTGTAGCCAGCGATAGTTCCTGATTTTCAATGGCACAGGTTGTTTAATTCTAGTATCAAGCCACTGAGAAGCTCTCCCTGTGTAATTGACACCGCAGCAACAATCATACTTATAAACTACAGAACTTATTTAACACGGTGGAAGAACGTCTTTAGGACTAAATGACAGAATAGATTTAGTACCTTGTTGTGATTAACTTCTGATAGCTAATTCCCCACATTTTTTACTTATTCATATCTCATATTATAATTTCTCCCGATTAAGAAACTTTGATGAGCGGCGTGAACTAAACCAGTTGTTTTCGTTTTTTTCCTCTCATTATACATTGTAATGGTTTTAAAGCAATACTTAAATTTTGTGCCACTAAAAACCTGTTTATATATTGATGTGACGTGAAGTTTAGCACTAATCTGTCGATAAGCTTGTTCATGTTCTCTCTCTCGTGCCCAGTTGTAATCGTCTGCATTATTTGATCGTCGTCCGAAATTTCCAAGCCCTTTTGGCCCACTTGAACCTGCATTACTTTGTCTTCTGATATTTCATTCTATAATGGTTGTACTGGACGGAATCATAACCATTTCTTCCCCATTTTGCTCTTCATATTCATCCTGGGTCCGTATTTGATCTGCATGGGGTAATATACTGTTGCTGTTTTCTCTATTTATTATAACTGTATTGTGGCCTTTTTGCATGATAAATTATGCCATTTCCGGATTAGCTTCGTTCCTTTTTGTACCACATTTTTCATTTGTGGAACACGACATCGTTAGCGGAGATCTAATTTGCCTTCCCATTAAAGCCGATGAGTTTTTTTAGACTTCCAACGTGTGGTATTAGGCGATAGATTAAAAACAGCCTCAGTAGAAAAAATTATACTTTTTCTTTTATCTGAAAGCATGCTTTTAGTCCTTTTTTACGGTCTGCACCATTCTTTCCGTTAACTCGTATGATTGAGGGTGATATGAGGGTGTTTTATACGGTTTACATCCTATTTTTTCTAACCAGAAATTAAGATCATCACAAAATTCTGGTGCATTGTCAGATACCAGGTTTTTTGGTATGCCATTTCTGGAAAATATGACCATTAGAATTTATTTTATCGTAGAACTTTTTTTGTCCGGCACCCGGATTATTTCAGGCCAGCCTGAAAAGGAGCTTACTGGAATTAATATGAGTCCCACGCCATTAATATACGTATGATCCATATGCTCCCTACTCCATGGCTAAACTTCTCTGGTTCAAGAATGTAAAGTAGTATGTGTAAAAACTTATTTCGTTACATTTTTTTGCACCTTTATATATATTCTTCGACATCTCTTGAATATCCGGGCCACCACGCTTCTAATCTTATCCTTGTTTTTGTATAGCCGCCATTTCACTATGTACATCATCATGTACACTTTTTATTACCAATTTTCTTTGTGTTTCTCGGGGAACTACCAGATCCCAATTACAAACCACTCCATGTTTTATAGTTAATATCTCTTATTTCTTTGTAGGGTCTTTCCGCTCTAGAACAATTTCCCCATAAGCTTTTTCTTATTCTCGATAATATTCTTCTTAGTACTGGATCATGTCTAGTTTTCGCAGCCATTCTATCTAAAGATAAAATATCAGTCTCTACCCAATGTTAGAAAGCATCTTCAAGTTCTTATGTTTTATCTTTTGTCTCCTTGTAAAATCGCAATCTTGATAGTGCGTCTACATGTGGAATTGAATTTCCTTTGACATATTCTACATCAAAGTCAAATGCTATTAGTCTTATTGTCCATCTTAGTATCCTCGATGCCGTGACTTTAGGTAACTTATTCTTTGAGTTAAATATAAACTTTAATTTTTTAATCGTCTATGATCACTTTTTTACAGAAAATTTTCCCAATTAGAAATTGTTGGGCTCTAGTAATTAATAATTAATGCTTCTTTCTCTATATTTGAATAATTAAATTCGGTGTTCGTTACTCTTCTTGATAAATACATTATCGGATGTCCTTCTGATAATATAAACGATACTGAATGTTCGCTTGCATTTGTGGTTAACGTCACGTTCTTTTTTGGATCAAACGTTTTCACTACTCGTTTCGTTGCCATAATTATTTTTAATCTGTCAAAAACGTTTTGTTGTTCCTCTCACAAAATAAATTCAATATTTTTTTAAATTTTGCAAGCGGTTCAGTCACATCCGTGTATTTTGGTAAATATCGCCTAGAAAAATTTGCCAAGCCCAAAAAAGTGCTTCAGGTCTTATTTGTAAATATTTTTAGGTATTTTTTCTATCAAGGCTTGGTCTGGTGATATACCTTCTTTTGAAATAGAATAACCTAAAAATATGTTACAATTGCTTACGCATTTTCTTTTATTTATTGTCATTCCAGCATTTTTTAATCTATTCTAAATTATATCGGTTTTCTTTCTTAATTCCATTTCATCAGTGGCTCCTATGCATATATCATCTTGGTAACGAATCATATGAAATATGGTGCTTGTGGTTTTTATTCCATATGGCATCTTTTTCCATCTTAGTAACCCTATTGGCAAATCAATCGTGGTTACTTCTTTGAAGTTATCGTCTATCGGTACTTGGTGGTATGCCGTTTTTAAAACTACTTTTGCAAAAATGCTCATCCCTGCCAGTGCATGCAATGCAACTTCAGCATTCAATATTTATTTTCTAAGAGTACAAAATTGTGGCACAAGGTAAAAAAGGGGAGGGGTAGAGGTTGGTACTCACTGAACTATCCTATACCTAGCTAAACACTTTCACGACCCATTCACTCATTACAATTTACACAATCACCAAAATAACCCATCCATCACTTCCCAATTTATAATACACCATAATACCACAAACTTACCAGAGACACCTAATGAAATATGGGGAAAGAGCACATGACAATAAAAATATATTTATGCACAATGTAATATTTAATTTAAAAGATTTAATGAAAAAATGAAATGATGGGAGGAGGATTAACCCAAAAGACAAACTAAAAATACAACAAATTGTTGAACTAATTAATAAACAATGTTAGTAAGATCCGTCCATCCCAGAAAAAAGAGTGGCCGCTGTATTTCGCCAAACGGCGAAATCAAGAAGCACACCCGCAAAAGGAGGGGGGTAAAAAATTAATGGAATGGGACAATCAAAGGCTGAACCAGCCGAGACAAAAGGAGACCAAAACAAACTGGGGAGGTTGGGAATCTCGACTTGGATCATAACAAAAGAGAGAGCCAGGTACAGGCTAAGAACACATTCATTCACATTAACTAGGTACACAAAAAAAGCTACCTTAACCAGGGAAGGATTCCAAAGGAATCCACCCCGATGCAACCAGCAGATCTAAAAGAGAAAATCAAGGCTAGCCCCGTTCAAGCAAACCAGGCTCTCAACATTTACCCACCATTTACTGAAGGCTGTCGAAGTCAAACGTTTCCAATCAGTTCTAATCTTCATTTTGAGCAGGTGCTCAAAATATCGGATCAGATCCTGATGTGAAAGACGGTGACCTCACAAGACTTCCTCCTTTCGCGTCGTCCAAATCACCATTCGAGCCGTGGCTAGCAGCGACAGAAACACCATATGCTTCATCCAAGAGAGCGGGGGCGACACATTGTCGCAAGCAAATGCACGATCAATGAGCACAAGCTCCCGCGGCGCGATACGAGCAGTCAACACGCCGACACGGTCCCATAGAGGGCGAACCCGCGAACAGTGGTTGAAAGCGTGCGAAGCCGTTTCTTCCAAACCAAGGTTGCAGCGTTCACAATCTGGCAAATCCGCCAGGCTCCATATGAAGGCCTTGTCATTGAGAAGCAACCAATTTCGAGCCAATCGCCAGGGCCAAAACTCAGCGTTGCAGAGATAATCGGTACCTGGCGCACAAGACCAGAACGAGCAAAACTCATCCTCTGACAAGCGGAGCACATCACGACACCAACGCGACACCCTCCACTAACCCACGATAAAATACTCTCCTAGGCTGTGAAAGGTCACTAGACTGTGGAATGGCCCGCAAAGCCGCCAGACATTAGAGGGGAAAACTCGATCGCCCTCGAGGTATACGGCACCGCTCCGAGGTGGGGAGAGTGATAGTAAGGCTAGGGAACATGTCCCTCACTATCCCCGCCAGCAATGAGTCTTCCAAAATCGCACGCCTGAGAAACAACAACCTTGATGCAACCTTCTGGCCCATCAGGTACGGCATTCCCAGACCCTTCATGACACGGACGTTGGTAACAGTTTGCGTCCTCTCCACAGAAGGGAGTATAGCAAACGCTCGATCGACTTCCTACACCGTTTACAAAGTGGAAGTACTGACAACCGGTAAAGGATAATGGGAAAGACGTATGTAAGACACGCCTCAGCCAAACCCTTTAAGGAAAACCTCCTTTGACGCCAAATCTCGACCGACGCGCCGACATTTGCCCGTACTTCTGACTAATTTTTCTCAAACTGGAAGTCGGGCCCAAACCACACTCCAAGAATGCGGACAGGACCGTCCGTCCAGACGAAGGATCCCGGGAGGGTAACACCCATCCAGGCACATAACCGCAAGCCGGACGACATGCTGCGGTTAATCTTGGCCCCTGTAACCTTTTCGTACCGTTCCAGCGCTTTCTGTACCACCTCGATGTCACTCCGGGAGGACACGAAAGTAGTGATGTCATCAGCGTACGAAGATACCCTGGCTCGAGCTCCACCAGAGAGAGCGATTCCACGTATGGCCGGACTACATGCCCTGTCCTTTAGCCAGCGAAGGAGGGGTTCCAACACCAAAGCATAAAGTAGGGGCGACAATGAACAACCCTGTCGGACCCACCTAGACAGCGTCAGAGCGCCTCACAACGTTCCGTTCACCTGTACCACAGCCGTGGGGGATTGATACAGGAGGCTAATCTAACGGCGGAAGTTGGTTTCGAATCCAGCGACTTGCAGGACAGCCGCCAGGTAACGATGGTCAACCCTATCAAATGCCTTGGACTGATCCAAATTGATCAGCGCGGCTTCTTCGTCGTCTTTTATTCCCTCTATGATCGTGCGTATCAGATGCAGGGTGCTCTGAATTGTTAGGCCCTTCACAGCACAAGTCTGCTTAGGTCCTAACAGAGACTCGGCAACTAATTGCAAACGATTTCGCAAGAACTTGGCCAAAATCTTTAACTCTGTGTTTAGCAGAGTTATGGGCCGGTAGCCTTCTAACACTTTCCCAGCATTCTCAACAGCGTGATCACACCCCTGGTGAACCGGTTGGGGATTGACCCCTGCCGGAACCAGTTGTTTAACACGACAGTCAAAGTCGGGACAAAGATGTGCGACAGCCTCAAGTACAATTCATAGAGCAAACCATCGAGGCCCGGCAATTTGCCTCTGCCGACCTTCTTCGTCGACTTGTCCCTCCGTAATCTCTCCTCGCAGCTTGCTGCATCAGCCGGCAAAAGCCGGGGGAAGTCATCTAAATAGCTGCGAAACTCCTCATCACAGAGACCAGCCTCCTTCGTAAACAGGATCTCGAAATACTGGCGGAATGCTCCGTACATGTCGTCAGTCGACCGGAGAGTATGTCCCTCCGGGTCGCGAACCTCTCGAATGTACCGGTCGCTGCCTCGGCGAATCTCTTCCTTGCGCAGTTCAACGCCCATGTTCACAACTTCGGCTATCTCTAGGGGATCCCCACCTACCTTCGCCCGGGAGTTATTAGCTCTAAGTGTCTTCACCTTGTCAGCCTTATCTAGTTTGAGCCGTTTGCTTAACTTGACGGTGAACATATGATACTATTCTTAATATTCTCCCACCACTTATTCCCAATGACTCCCCCAGTTAACGCCCGCTGCACTAAGATGATTAGCTGGCGCCGGAAGTCCCGCCTGTTCAGCAAGGACACGTTGAACTTCCAGTAACCAGCCATTCTAGACCTATTTTCTAAATCTACCCGGACACAAACGAGTTTGTGGTCCGAGTAGCCTAACCAGTGGAACGTGGGACAATCTAAAATATCTACGTCGGCTTCACAAACTAACATTCTATCCAGGTAGAAGGCCAACTATTTGCCCACGTCCACATTCTCCCACCCTTGTGATCGACCCTGTATCTATCGACGAACCCGAACTCATCGATGAGATCAGCCAAGCTACGATCACGTGTTTCCCGCTAGCTCTCCATCCAGCTTGGAGTCCAGGATGGCATTCCAGTCCCCCACTAAGACGAGTCACGTTGAATCCACCAGGAAAAACTCCAACCGCCGAAAAAAAACGAGACGCCTCCCTCTGGTCGTTGGGCGCATAAACCGCAACCAGTCGAAACGCATTGCTTTTCGCTGCAATATCGGCCACGATCAGCCCCCCGCCACTCGGCACCGACATGGACAAGATCCACCCTCGCGTCTAGGGTACGCTTAACCAGCAAAGAAACTCCTCTGGCCAGCCGGTTCCCATATGCTGAATAGACGACAAAGTCGTTAGCAAACAGACATCGGCCTTGTCAGCAAGAGGTCTCGAAGCAGGCGGGCCGCCTTTCTCCAGTCCCTAAGGCCCCTCGCTTCCAAACTGTCTAACTTAATTGACATCTTTTAGACCTGAAATGAGAAAGAGAAAAATTACTCCTGGTCACATACCGAGCGGAAATCAATAGCATTGGGGACCGCGACAGATTGTCCCAGATTTCTTGATCCTATATCGGACGTAATTTGGCCCTCTTGGACAATGCCACCGACGTACGTGAGGACTGTTAGTTTTGCTGCCCTATAAAATGAGGGGTAGAGGATGACATAGACCCTCCCAGTACAAAACTTTGCCAGTTTTCTTTAAATAATTAGTGCCTGTTTGGGCCATTTTAATTCTTGGATACGCCTCCGTGGCTCCTCTATGAAGTCCCAGACTTTGAAACTGCCCCCGGTGTTTCGGATAAGAGTCAGCCCTCCGGGGGCTTTTGGAAAGTTTGAGATTTTCTACTGCTAAGTCGTCTATCGTGTGGAGTTTGAAGAGTGACCTCAGAAGGGCCCTCTTCTGTGCAGAAAGGTCCCTTTCTAGCACGCTTCTGTCAACCTTACACAGATCTGTGTATCTAAATATATATATTTTTCTTTTTCAGGCTTCGGGGTTGGCTTATCTACATTGGGGGAGGGTTGAGTAGTTTTAGAGGAGAGGGAAGGTATTTCAAATTGATATGGGGTTGCTTCGTGTCTGGAGAAGGGTGTGTGTGAAGGAGACAAAACATGTCTGACTGGGGAGGCAGATTGACTTTTCACCTAAACACAAGCAGATCTGACGGCTGATGTAGAGGCGGAATGGGTTTTAGCTGTTACCATGACCCGTTCCGCCATGTCACGCCCTACAAACACCTTCCCTTTTTTAGCGACACA
>JBBBDQ010000397.1:2950000-2952500 GCA_037127315.1 Ascarosepion bandense
TAACTGGCGAGCTCTCAAAAACGGATGATACGTGGGAGTCTAGTGGGACGCATTATAGACACATGACAATGAAGGATGGTAGCATCGATGATGGGGAGAGACATTCAAGTGAGCAACTCGTTTTTGATGAGTCATAAAGAATATTTAAAAGTGCTCGTTACCTGTAAAAAAAAATTAACCCTTGCAGCACATATATGCATTTCACAATCATTCAAATTGTGTGAGTAATCTACATTATATATTTAAATATTTGAATTTAATTGAAGACTTAAACTATTTATAGATTAAAAAAAAGAGTTTTTTCTCTGACGTTATTTTGATGTTGAACCCAGGGTAGCAAATGATCAAAATGCGTCAGAATTGATTATTTCAGTAACTTATTTGATACATTTTAAAGGTTGGTATATATATATATATATATATATATATATATATATATATATATATATATATTCACGAGTCTCATCCGGCCGTAATAAAACAAAACGGCAAAATATTTGAGAGGTTTATTAGCTCTTTCTTCATAGGTCATCCTCCTGAGCATGACAAAAGGGAATACACACTACCAAACATAATTATTAGGCCACCCAGTGTTTTAAAAAATTATGTATTTCATACTATTTTTTAGTATCTTTTGCCAAGTAAGTAATTGTAAATGAAAATAGTATGGTTCTTTTGTTAATACTACACAATAACATGTGCATCAACTGAATTTATAAATATTTAATAACTACCGGAATTGCAGTATCAACAATGACAGAAACGAAAAAAATTCATCTTTTCTTCCTTGACTTGTAAAACTTTGCACAGTAATAATAACAAAAGAACCATTCTATTTTCATTTAGAATTATCCACTTGGCAATAAATACTAAAAATAGTATGAAATACATAATTTCTTTTGAAAATCTAAGGTGGCCTTTTAATTATGGCCGGTAGTGTATGTACACACACACACATATATATATATATATATATATGTGTGTGTGTGTGTGTGTGTGTGTATATATATATATGTGTGTGTGTAAAAAAATGCCCAGCGGCTTTTATTATAATACAGAATATATATATATATATATATTCTTCACTACTCGACGACATAATTATTACCAAAAATATAAAATACTAGACCATTGTTAAAGAGCAAACACACGAAAAGTGCATTCATAACTAGTAGTAAAGTTTAATATCCGGTAGTAAAGAGAATGGACTGAGCTCGCTACTGTCCCCCTTTTCATGAGCTGGACAGGATATATATATATATATATATATATATATATATATATATATATATAAGAAAAAATGCGAGCAGCCATGAATATTTTGTTTAAAATGTAGACCTAGTGTTGCTATTATTATAATTATTACTTGCTTTTTGTATGATAAATAAATGTCAATAATAGTATTTGTGTCGCTGTACGTGTTTTGAGTCTAAATTTGACTCTGTTCAGGCGAATAAACTTGTGTTTTTACATGTCGAGATTCGTTTGCTTTTCTGATGGCCAAGGTATCATGAATAAATAGGTTAGTTAAGTGGTAAGTGGTAAAATTCATATGTCTGCATGCGTTTTTGTTTTCTTACACTCCCAAGTTAAGTTTCTTCTGTCGCCTTCGTTGACCGTAAAAGTTTTTCACTGACTTGCGAAATTTGATTTCGTCCTTATACTTCAATATATTTTTCAGTGAATTTAATTCAACTCTACTTTACGGATCATCTAGTTCTTTTTATTATTTTGGGGTTGTTACTCGACTTATACCTTGGCCATTAGAAAAGCAAACAGATCTCGACATGTCAAGTCAAAAGTTTATTCCCCTGAAGAAAGTCAACATGTATAGCGACACAAAATACCATTATGGTCACTTTTTTTTTATAAGCGTTTCACCCCGAGCAAGGCATTTCACTGCCACTATTGCGCAGGGGGCTACATAGATTGGAGAAAGGATGGTTAGATACAGGAAATGTTAGAAGGAGGGTGATAGGCTGGTAAGGATACCGAGAATGAGGGTTGGGTAGATGTTGAGAGTGTTGGGGGAATAGGTGCAAGTTAGTGTGATAGGAGGTGTCGGGAAACCAGACATGTGGAAGGGAATTCCACATGCGGAAAGCGCGATATATCATACAAAATACAAGGAGCAATTATAATAACAGCAACAATAAATCTACAATTTAAACAAAACGTTCACGGCTTCTTGTACTTTTTCTTCTATACCAGTTTCCCTCGTTGGAACCAACCGTATTTCTGTTTTTAATATATATATATATATATATATATATATATATATATATATATATATAATAGTCTTTCTTATAATAGAGAGGGAAACATAATTATATGACTGTAGACTTGTAAAATTTATATGTCTACCATTTGTTTAAACTTGACCATTTCTGTCATATTTTATCTGGATTTCCAGCTGTGAGTTTAGAGAGTATTTATAAAATACAAAGATGAGTTTCATTTGAAATATTATTGGTCCTGACATGGCATATATGCTTCAATC
>JBBBDQ010000397.1:2962500-3017500 GCA_037127315.1 Ascarosepion bandense
GTTGCGTGGGCGAGGCAAAACCGGAAGGAAAAGTCCCGGTTCTAGAAGACTATAAAAAGACCTCGACACACGGATTCGCCAGCAGAGAACGGCCAGTGGAAGCAGAGAGACACCACAGACAAGACTACACTCCCGTCGACCCATTCTATGTGCGCTCTCACTCTTTCATTCTCTGTTCCACACGGGTTCGTCGTCAGGAATAAAAATATAACCTTATATTTTTAGATATGCGTGTTCTCGTTGTTTGTCGTCGTACGGCGATATATAACATATATATATATATATATATATATATATATATATATATAAGTTTTGTTTATATCTAGCGCTGTATATATATGTATATATATATATATATACTGCGTAAGATACGCACAAACACACAAACACACACACACACACACACACAAATATATATATATAATATCTGTAGAAAATGATATGCACATGTCTATATTCAATGTTCGCTAAATTATCTTCTCTCATATTCCTATTTTTACTTTGTTTCTTTTTCTTCATAATATTTTTCTTATATTTTCTCACACTCTTCAGCACCGTTAGCACTTTTAACAATCTTTACCAACTTGCGTTTTTGTGGCTTTATTGCCTTGCTTGGTGTGAAATGTTAACAAAAAGAATGACAAGGTTGAAAAATTTTGTTACTCCTTCTCTTCCTCTAATAGGACTCCATCGGATTAAAGCAATGTTTTCGCCGACGTAATTACATGTAACAACAACAACAGCAATAGCAACAACAACAACAACAACAACAACAACAATAATAATAATAATAATAATAATAATAACGGAGCACCAGAGTTATTTCACTAGGATCTTTCAGGAAAATATGCATAATAGTTTGGATCCAAAAGTAGGATTTGTGGCAAATATCAGGAAACCATGGATCATCTAGTCTCAGGATTTTGTGTACTTAATCTAAATATCGTCAAGAAAAATATACTTTGGAAAAGATATGAAAAACACTGGTATGAACATCAACCAACACCGGTTGCAGAAACAGAAGACATTACGATTTTATGGGATTGCACCATCTTTGCACAGAGGAAGATTGAAGCAAACAGACCGGAGATAATTGTCAAAATCCGAAAAGAAAAAAATGCCTATTAATTGATGTGCCTTGTCCAGCGGTTTGTAACATAGCAACCAAGATATTTGAAAAAGCATAAATTATAATACCTGGAAATAGAAATAGAAAACAAATTAGAAATTGAAAACAATTAACAGTTGCAGTAGGTGGACTTGGAAAGATAATAATTAACACAAAAACACTGAAAAAATCCCTCGAAATCACAGCTTAAGAGAAATATAGCAAATTGTCTTGATAATTGCAGCCCACACACTAAGAAGTACTTTGTCTATTTAGTGATGTTATGGAAGTAAGAAAAACATATCATTAAATGTAGCCATAATAACACACCACTACCTGCCTTAGGTATCCCCGCTGACTTGGCAGATATAGTGACCATAGCAGGAATTGAAATATGATAATGATGAAGATAATAATAATAAGAAGAAAACACATTGAAAGAATCCCTTGAAACCCCAGCTTAAGAGATATCCAAAACATTGTCTTGTTAAGTACAGCCCAAACAGTAAGGAGGACTTTGTCTATGTAACGATAGGGATGTTAGGGAGATATGGGAAAACATTAAATGGAGCCATAACAACACACCACGACCGGCCTTAGGTCTTCCTGTAGACTTGGTAGTTAGTGCAACCATAGCAGAAATCGATTTATAATGAAAGATGAAATAATAATAATAATAATAATAATAATAATAATAATAATACACTTTAAATATATACAAGATATCACCCGTCATCATCAATTTCATCAAACAGTGCATGTCTATGTGGAAAACAACCCTATACCTCAATCATATAAATGGAACCCATAAGTCTGATGAAATAAACATCAAAAGAGGTATATAGATTCATTGTCTCCATTACTGTTCTGCATATCATTACTAGCACTAACCAGTCAACTTAATAAGACAGAATGTGGTTATAAAATAGGCCAAAAGAAAATAAGCCATCATCATGGATGACTTAAAGTTATATGCTACGAATGATAATGAGCTGGAAGGTCTTCTGCAAACTTTAAAATGCTTCAGCAACGACATTGGAATGAAATTCAATTTGAATAAATATGCTAAAGCTACAGTTTTACGTGGATCAATACAAGACACATCCTCAGTTAGCTTAAACCCTACTGTAACAATAAAAGAAATGAAACCAGAAGAAGCTTATAAATACCTAGGTGTAAATGAGAGTGAAAACATTCACCGTAAAAAATGAAAGACATAGTGCGTAAAGAGTACTATAGAAGGCTACGAATGATATTAAAAACTGAATTGAATTCTCAGAACAGAGTTATGGCCATTAATAGCCTTGCAATCCCAGTTGTCCAATATAGTTTCAACATCTTAAACTGGACTCTAAACATCAGGCTAATGAATTCTAAAACAAGAAGGCTTCTTTCTAAGCATAAGATGCATCATCCAAAGGCTGATGTAGACCGTCTATACATACCCCATAAAGAAGGTGGAAGAGGTCTTATTCAGCTGGAATTGTCATACAAGACAACAACTATAAACTTACTAACATACATAGAAACAACAAAGGATTGGATGATACAATTAGTAAGGCAACATGAAGAAAGAAAGAAAAAATATTCAATAATAAAAGAAGGTAGTAAATACAAACAAGATTTACATTTAATAGATTCTGTAGAAAAGCAAAACAGAAGCCAAGAAGCAACTATTGCGGCAAAAAATATGAAAATGAAAGCCAAAGGTAAAGCTCTTAAACAGATGAAACAGCGCTAGCAAGACAAACCTCTGCATGGCCAATATCCAGAATGTCCCAATAAATCCAATGTTGAAAAAGTTAATACTAATCGATGGTTACGTGCATCTGGTTTAAAGTTTGAAACTGAAGGCTTTATTCTTGCAGCACAAGACCAAAGTCTTTTCACGAGAAACTTTCTGGCAAATATTATGCATAATAGTATGGATCCAAAATGCAGGTTTTGTGATAAACACCAAGAAACAATAGACCACCTAATCTCAGGCTGTTCTGTGCTTGCTCCAAATGAATATAAAAATCGCCACGATAGAGTTGGGCAATATTTACATTGGACAATTGCAAACATTATGGAAAATCTGTAAACAAACACTGGTATGAACATCACCCAGCACCGGTTACAGAAATAGAAGATGTAACCATTCTATGGGATTGCACCATCTACACAGACAGAAAAATTGAAGCAAACAGGCCAGACATTATTGTTAAAAACCAGAAAGAGAAAACTTGTCTATTAATTGATATGGCTTGTCCAGCGGATTGTAACATAGCAACCAAGGAATTTGAAAAACTGTCAAAATATAAAGACCTGGAAATTGAAATAGAAAGAATGTGGAAATTGAAAACAAGAGTTGTACCAGTGATAGTAGGTGCACTTGGAATGATAAAAAATGGAACAAAAGAACACATTGAAAGAATCCCTGGAAACCCAAGCTTAAGAGATATACAAAAGATTGTCTTATTAAGTACAGCCCACACACTAAGGAAAACTTTATCTATGTAACGCTAGGGATGATAGGGAAGATAGAAAAACATGAAATGGGGCTATAACAATACTCCACGACCAGCCTTAGGTCTCCCTGCAGACGTGGTTGGTAGTGAGACCAAAGCAGAAATCGAAATATGATGAAAAATGACATGATAATTGTAAGATACATCTAAGCATAAGATGCATCATCAAAAGGCTGGTGTAGACCGTCTATACATCCCCCGTAAAAAGGTGGAAGAGGTCTTATTTAGCTGGAATTGTCATACAAGACAACAACTATTGGCTTACTAACATACATAGAAACAACAAAGGACTGGTTGATACAATTAGTAAGGCAACATGAAGAAAGATAGAAAAAATATTCAATAAAAAAAGATGATGGGGAAGATAGAAAAAACATGAAATGGAGCCATATACAACACGCCATGGTAGTGCGACCATAGCAGAAATCGAAATTTGATGAAAATTGACATAATAATGATAATAATAATTAAAAATGGTTATATATAATTTAACAACTATGACAACATTTTTTTCATTTTCGTTCATAAGACATTAAATTCGATCATTTAGCATCGTCCACAATTTATCTTGACTTTCAGTTACTCTGAAGTATATTCTAAACAATTAAAAAAATATTATTTTAATTATGTTTATAAATACCAGTCACAATATAAAATTCTTACATTTGCTGTAATAAAGTCGATCAAATAACGAAATGCGTCGGTTAAAATGGTTTTCCTTTAGTCTTTGTGCATTTATAGATGCGAATAAGGCGAGAGAATGATATAAAAACGCAAGCGTCGGTTACTATTACGTACCGCCAGGAAACGCTGAACATATTACAGATGTCGGTTTGGACATTATTAGATTCTAGAAGTTTGTTGCTGCGTTTTGTTTAGATCTATTTTTTAGATTTCGCTATAAAAAACCGTTCTTATAATAATAGCGTTATTCCACGGACCGACACGCAGAATAATTCATTATCTGGAAAAAATCTATTAGTCATTTTGTTAAAGCCTTTCAAAATCACATTACCTTGATTGAAGATGATCTCAGCCTTGTGTCCCTTTTTTTTTTAATAGAGATCGATAACAAAGAAGTAACTCCTAACGAGATTTGAGTTCAAATTCCACTTCTTTGCAAGAAACCAACATATGCTATATGAAATCAAATATACTAATTCTTTGATATTAAGCTTTCATTTAGAAAATAAAAGGAGAAAATGCTTAATAGGAAATGCAATAATGATATGAAAGAAAATCTAAACAAAATTAATAACATTTTTTTCACTTATTCGCAGTAAGTCTATGCCAGATAGATTAGACATGTTTGGTTGAGAAGCGTGTTTCTTGGGACCTCAGACATCTTATGATTCGAGGAAACAGATAAAGGATTTTTTACTGTTTAGGTTTGAAAGCCGAAAACTGTATTAAATTATGTAGCTGCTTGGTAAGTGAAAATACTGTGTATAATAACCATCTTCGGAAAATGTTCGAGGCCAGGTAAAAGTGCATTTTTTGAATGCTTATTTTTCTTGGTAGTGAAATCTTTTTAATTTTGTTTTAATTTTGGCGCACCAATATATATTTCTATCCAAAGATATCGAGAAAAAAATCACAAATATACTATGTAGAAATATTTAACTGGTTTTATACATTCTTTCTTACTTATTTCTACTTTTTTTCAAAAATTTTCTTTCATGCTTTCTTTCTTTTTCTTTTTTGGGCTCGTTTTTCTTATTTTCTTTCTTTCGCGTGTTTCATACACTTTCTTTCTTTTGTTCATTTTGTAACACATTCTTTCTTTCTTTCGCTCGTTTATCGCTCTTGCTTTCACTCGTTTTTCTTTCTTTTGCTCGTTTTGTACACATTCTTTCTTTCTTTCTTTCGCTCGTTTTTCGCTCTTGCTTTCACTTGTTTTTCTTCCTTTCTTTCGCTCGTTTTGTACACATTCTTTCTTTCTTTCTTTCTTTCTTTCTTTCGCTCGTTTTCCTCTCTTGCTTTCACTTGTTTTTCTTTCTTTCTTTCGCTCGTTTTGTACACATTCTTTCTTTCTTTCTTTCTTTCACTCGTTTTTCTTTCTTTCTTTCTTTCTTTCTTTCTTTCTTTCTTTCTTTCGCTCGTTTTTCGCTCTTGCTTTCACACATTTTTCTTTCTTTCATCCTTTCGCTCGTGTTATACACTTTCTTTCTTTCTTTCTTTCGATCGTTTTTCTTACTTTCATTCTTTCGCTCGTTTTATACACTTCTTTCTTTCTTTCTTTTTTTTGCTCGCTTTTCACTCTTGCTTTCACTCGTTTTTCTTTCTTTCTTTCGCTCGTTTTATACACTTTCTTTATTTCTTTCTTTCTTTTGTTAATTTTTAACATTTTCTTTTTTTCTTTTTTTTCGTTTTTAATTTTTCCGACCATTTTTATTTTTTACTTTATTTCTTTTGCTCGTTTTCGCACTTACTATCATTCGCTCGTTTTTCTTTATTTCTTTCGTTCTTTTTTATTTTTCTCTTACTGTCTTTCTTTCTTCTTTCCTTTTTAATTCTTTCTTCACACAAATCCACTCTTTAAAACTGGCTTTATACTTTCTTTCTCATTTCCAATTTTTATAAAAATTCTTTAATGGTTTCGTTCTTTTTTCTTTCTTTTGCACGTTTTTCTCACTTTCTTTCATTCGTTTATTTTTTACACTTTCTTTCCTTATTTCTTCTCTTTTTTTCACTTTCTTTCTTTCGCTCTCTTTTATTTCTTTCTTTATTTCTTTTGCTCGTTTTTTGCACTTTCTATCATTCGCTCGTTTTTCTTTATTTCTTTCGTTTAATTTTTTATTTCTTACTATCTTACTTTCTTCTTTTCTTTTTTATTTATTTCTTCCTTGAGTTTCTTCTATTTCTATATTTCTTTATTTCTTACTTGCGTTCTTTCCTTTCTTTCGCTCTTTTTCACCCTTCCTTCCTTCCTTCTTTCCTTCCTTCCTTCCTTCCTTCCTTCGTTTCTTTCTTTCTTCCTTCCTTCCTTCCTTTCTTTCTTTCTTTCTTTCTTTCTTCCTTCCTTCCTTTCTTTCTTTTTTTTCTTCATAAAATACCAATAGCTATCGCAACCACCTCTGAAAACTTTCACTTTTCATGATATTCTCATCATACAACCGTGTCCTCTTTTCTGACTCCGGCAACTGAGTTTTACAAATCGCAACGTTGTCCCCATATCTGATGCAGACAAATGAATACCGTGGATTAGTAGTGTGAGCCAGAAGATGCAAAAACCTTATCAGCTCATCACATACGCTTTCTTGTCAACACCTTATGCTTTGAGTCGAAGAGAATTCTTAATGATTAATTCGTTATATTTTTTTTATTTTTCAGAGTTGAGAAAATTTTTATTCGTGTCGTCTTATCTGATTTCACGGACGTTACTGTGCGTTACTTTGTCAGTGCAAAAGCATCAACTTAAACAATAACGACATAATATATATATATAAGAGAAACACTCCCGGAGTCTCTGAGCCTAAACAAATAGTATCTATTCAAGTGTGGATAACAGAACGCTTTTTGTGCCTGTCTGTATATAAATGAAGAAATAGTATTTTTCAAATTAGGAACTGTTTTAGCGGAACATATTTGATAAAAGGAAGAAAATATAATAAAATAGTAAAAACTTATCTTTGATTCTTCTTCTTCTTCTTCCATGAACCAAGTCCCTCCAGTATGTAGGCGATCATAGCTATCCACGTCTCCCTATCCCTGGTGGCTCTAAGCAAGTTTTCTTCTGTTGCCCAACACAAACCTCACACTGCCATCCACCTACTCAGGTCCTTCAAATATGTTATCCGCTGCTTTCCCTTGTCTCTTTTCCCTCTAAGTGACCTGTGATTCTCCAAGTCTTCCTTCCTCATTACATGCTCCAAGAACTACGCCTGGTTATTTAGTAAGACTTGTACCACTAGATGCATTTTTATCTAAAAGTTAAATTAAATTAAATTACGTGTAAAATATTTAGAGTTTTGCATTAAGCAACCAATAGATGTTGATTTTTTTTAACCGTTTCACCCGAAGCAAGGTGGTACCGCGACTGATGCATAGAGGACTACATAAGAGAATAAAGTTTAGGACGAGAGTGAAAAGAAAGACGAACCAGTTACAGGGGGTGGCAGAGAAAGAGCAAGAGAAGAATGTGAACACAGGAGTGAAGACAGTTGTGAAGGTAGAGAGAAACGAAAAGAACAAGATACGCGGGGTGTTGTAGAATAGACTAAAGTCAAGTAGATAAGAGATGGAAATTGACATTTCATTTAAATTCCTGCAGCTTGTAGCCATCAAGAAAGCAATTATACGGAAGAGAGTTCCACAGGCGGGAAGTGAATTAAAAGAAGCTGTTGAAGTGGAATTATCAGGTGCATTTGTTTAGTCTCCCCTTAAAAGGGTTGAATCTTGTTGCCAATCAGTAAATTCTTGAGGATGGGGCACCAGTGACCTAAGTTCGTCGGAGCAGAAGCCACTATATATAGGATAAAGTATCGCCATTTTAACGTTCATTATACAAATACCATTGGGAAAGGTATTAATTCATCCCTTTCTTCCAGTTACGGGTTAAATAATAGAACAGATTGGGTTCTATAGCCTTGGTTGGCAACCAGTCTACCGCAGAAAGAAATGGCAACCTACTGCGGCATAATCTTCTGCCCAGTCAGTCATTTCTCGAAAGAGGCATGATCACCCAAGCGTGTATCACGTATGTCACTTAACTGACTATATATAATTAAAAATGCATTCAATGTATATTATATATATATATATATAATTAAGAAATATATATATATATATATATATATATATATTAATTCAGATACTTCAATCCAAGGGAAAAAAGCAGGAAGGTAAATTCCAAAAACCCGATCCTAATTAATATTAAAAATTTTATTTTAGTATTAAAAAATGATACAGGAAGAGAGCTCCATGTAATAAAATATTACAGAGCAAATATATAGCAAATAACAATAATAACAAAGACAATTACCGGACATATATTGGCATGTCCGCGGGCCCTTTCAAACAGAGGCTTTATAATCACAAGTACTCGTTTTCGAACCCTAAACAAAGATTCCAGACGGCACTATCACGTAGGTTCTGGGAAATGAAGGAGAAAGGGCAGGACCCTATAATCAGCTGGAAATTAATAGGCTCAGCTTGTACTCTTAAAAATTTTCGTGATAGGTGTCGTCTATGTTTATTGGAGAAGATTCTGATTTTGAAGTATCCTCATCAGGACTTACTTTTGAACCTTAGGAGGGAATTTATTAATAAGTGCCGCCATAGAGCGGATTTTAAAATTTAACTTCTAATTTTAGACTTAAATTTTAAATTTTTCTATAAATTTTTTTAATTTTTTAAAATTTTAATTTTTAAAATTTTTATAATTTAATTTTTTAATTTTTAATTTTTAATTTTTCTTTTTATTATTTCTTTATGTATATGTGTATGTTTGTGTGTGGATGTGCATATTTGTATATATATGTATATATATGTATATATGTATTTATGTATGTGGGCTATATGTAATTTTGGAAAAAAAATTTTTGCTATTTAAATGCTCCTTTTCATAATATTCATTAATTTGTTATATTTTTATATGTATGTGTGTGAGTGCATATGGTATATGTATATATATATATATATATATATATGTGTGTGTGTGTGTGTGTGTGCATGTATGTATGCACATGTATATTGTGTGTATAGAATTTTTTTGTATATAGGTGTGTACACACATATATATATGTGTGTATGCGCATGTATATGTATATAAGTGTGTATGAAATTGAATGTATGTGTATGTATGTGTCTGTATATATGTATTCTTAATCGTAGAATTGTGTGTGTATATGTATTTATGGATGTGTGTACTTATATAGGTATGTATAATTGTAAATGAATTTTTTTTTTTTTACGTAGTGTTGTCTTTATTTAGTTTAATTCAAATGACCAAATTTTTTTTAAAATAATTTTATTTTAAATCCTACATCTTTTTATTCCCTTTTATTAATAATTATGCCTTTTTAAGTAAAGGCCTTTTTCTAATACTTCAACGTTTTTGGGAATTTAGGTTTTCGAATTTGTTCAGCGTCTGTAATATTTTTAAAAAAAAAATTTTCTTTCTTTTCTTTTCTTTTTCCCGCCCTTCCTTCGTTTATCTCTCTTACCACCTTTTTTCCGTGTTGCTTAAACTTACGTCGATTTAACACGGCTGTCTGTTAATTTTTAGTTACAATTCTCTTTCTTTTTTTTGCGAACCCAGACGATGTCAATTTTTTCTTTTCTTATTTATTTGATTTTATTTTATCTTTTTCTTTTTCTTTTTCTTTTCCTTTATTTTTCCTTTTTATTTTTATTTTTATTTTCTTTTTTAACTTCTTTGTAATCTATTTAAAAAGGAAAAGTAGACTAATTTTTCTCCAGTTTCTGAAAGGATTTTTCTGTTGCTGAGGTGATGTGTTATTTCCCGTGGGGATCTTCATATCGAAATGGCCATTCAACATCTTTGAATTAATCCTTTTTTAATATATATATATATATATATATATATATAAAGAGACAAGAAGGAAACTATATTTTTGTCAGTGTACGAAAGGACTCGGTCAAAAACATCTAGGTTTTTCTTGTCGTATTTTTAATCGTATTGTTCCTCTCCTCAAATTATAACTGATAGTATTTATACTCTCACTCTCTTTCTTTCTCTCTCTCTCGCACATACACTTATGACTATACATGTATATATACATATATATATATATATCCAATTATGTTTTGTTTTTTTCCAATTTATCGAATAACGAATTGAGCATTGTGTTGGAAATTGTGTATGCACGGTCCGAAGTTCCTACTGTGTTACTGTTTTCTTCATGTATTTTCGATCATATCAATCAATGTCAAGAACCAACGTGGCGCCTGTTTGGTATTTGGAAACTCAGTATGAGCTTCGGATAGTATATCTATAATTTCAAGTACAATACTTAACACCTTATTCAAAAATTCGAAAAATAGAAAAAAACTTGCCTTTGTGTGTTCATTTTAATCAAAAATACTTGACTGAATACAAGCTCTCTACAATTAGGTTACACACACACACACACACACACACACACACACACACACACATATATATATATATATATATATATATATATATATATATAAGTGTATCAAAACAATGTTAAAAATAGCTCTGTGACAGGATACGACTGGCGTCGCAATTTTAACAGTGACCTGCGGTCATTGTCTTAATTGCTTATTGCGTCGGCCACGTAGAATTCAACTATTCCGACTGACAAAGTAATCCATTTCGAAAGCTGGACGCCTTAATGAAGTAAAGAAAGTCTATTGTTGTTATCCAGTCTTCGTCTTTGTGCGGCTCGCCAATTATTCATCATCCAGTGAATAAAATCTGACATCTACGTTGAGAAACGTTGTTATTTAATTAGAAGCATTCAAAATTTAGCAAAAAGAATATATACAATAAGTCGATAACAATGCGCACATTTTACGAAGGATATTTTTTGTCTCTACATTTCCTCGCTACCCGCCTTCCTTGCCAACAAAAACACAAACATTTTGCATGCAATGCCATATATATTTTCGATCAGGAATCTATGTCTTATTCTTAATCTTAGATTACAATTTTTGTACAAGCGATTCATTTGTTTGTTTTTTACAGCTTATCAAACCTATACAGGTTATTAAAACTAAAAACTATTTTTAGATCGTAAAATGTTTGGGCGATATAATAATGATTTATTGATTTAAGTCCCAATAATTAACCCATAGCTGTTTGAGAAGAAGGAGATTCATACACTTCCAAAGGATATTTGTGTTTAAGTAAAGATAACAAAACTGACTGGCGCTTAAATTCAGCTCCCCGACTTCCAATTCCAAACTGCTACCCATTACACTATCCACCCATCCATACAGCGCCTGGTATTCCCAAACAGTTACCCAGGCAGGTCCTGACCAGGCTCGGCGTTGTTTTACTGAGTTCATTGTGCGGGAAATGTTATTTCAATAGGAGTACGCCAAAATTCAACTAACAACAAAACAAAAATAAAGGTCAAATTTCCCCAAAGATTACCCATGGTGAAATAAAATTATACGTATCTTTATGTTGGATAAGTAGGTAAAAACTAATTTTAATTATTAACATCCTTGTGCAAATATATATATATATATATATATATATATATATATATATATATGTGTGTGTGTGTTGTATCGAGGTAGCAGATAATTTTCTAAATATATACTGTTAAATAGAAAGGCAATAAATGTTTATTATGTTTAATCATGAGTCGTTCTAAACATCGAATTTTGTAAGAGTATGTTACTAAATTCTTGTGCTCAAAACTATGTCATCCCTGGGAACATTGCTCGGCGTGTCTCTAATGTTAAGTGTCGTAACACTTTTAATGTTGAACGAGCTTTCTGTAGGAACGAAATTATTTACTTTTCCGAGACACTACTATCGGGTAGTATGGGGAAAGGTTTTGACGCACTTTATCTATTCTGGATAGAATTCGGTTTTCTAAATATCTATTAGATGGTGACGTGTTTGTTGGTAACAGAACCAAATCTGGAAATTTAGCTTATTTAAATTTCTTGATCAAATCGAAAATTGGTTCGTATGTTGCCACAGATAGGCTTATTATTAATTCGTCTGATTATGACTTGTCTGATTTCGATAAGGTGGTTTTGTTCCGGGGCTTGGATTTTTGTATTCCACTCAGGAAAACTGAGAAAATTGAAATGCTCTTTTTTTTAGTTATCAAAACATCTACCTAACACTGAGGAATAACCACTTCGTCAAAAAGCATATTGTTTTGTTAATTCTACTATTGATTCTCTCGGGTTTTCGAGTCTGATCACAAATGTCCCAATTGACGTAACAATTGATATTTTTGCCGACATTTTGTATTGTGGCCCCACAAAGTCTACATCCTTTCCTCAGGGTGTCTTTGTCAAGTTGATTGAGATGGCTGTTTAGTCTGTTTCCTTCAACTACGACAATTGCGTGTATCGACAAATGGATGGAGTAGCTATATGTAATCCATTGGGTTCTCTGATGGCCAAAATTTTTGTTAGCTTTCCTGAGAAGCAGCTTTTCGATAAGATTGATAAACCCTATTGTTACTTCCGCTATGTTGACGATATGTTTACGTCGTTTCCCAATAGTAGTAAGGCGGAATAATTCTATTCACATTTGAATAATCTCCATCCAGCGTTAAACTATTATATAGAGGTAGTAGAAAACAATTGGCTGTCTTTTCTGGATGTTTTAGTAGAAAGAACAGCTTCATGCGTTCTTACTAATGTTTACCGTAAACCCACCTTTCCTGGGCTTTACTGAACTTGGAACTCTTTTGCTCCCAGCACCAGAAAATTAATCTTCTTACCTGTCTTGTCCAACGGGATCTGATGATATTTTCTAGGTACAAAATTCGATGCTGAGCTAAAGAAAATTAAACAACTATTTCTATATCTATGTCCTGACTCTTTTACCCTTTTTCCTTTTTTTTTTTTTTTTGCTTAGATTTCTATGCTTATTCCGGCAAAATCTTTTGTACCAAATGGAACGAATATTGTGTAGTTTGATGAAATGAGATAATTTAGCTTATTGAAATGAAGTATAATTTATATATGGTTATGTCTTGAGGGCTGTCACGATGCGTTGAGTAAAATAAAGGAAGGTAAAGAAGATTTTGGGTATTACCTATTTATTATACATTAATATTTCGAGATCAAAATCTCATCTTCAGATTGGCAGAGAAGCATGTGTCTGTTCGAGTGTGTTCTTTGCCTATGATGTGTTTAGTTTTCCTTATATATATATATATATATATATATATATATATATATATTATAATCTCTATTGCCACAAGCAAGGCATTTTACTGCTACGGTTTTGCAGGGGTTTGCATAGAAGAAAAGTTATGAGAAAGAGTGACAAGTTATAGGGGGTGTCAGGAAGTGGGTAAGAGAAGGCTGAGAATACTGATGAGAGTGGAGTGGGCGGAGAAGGAAGCATGAGAGAGAGGGTGCAGGTTATTGAGATAGGAGATGACTATTGACTTTATATTTAAATTCTTAGAGATTGTAGTTGTCGGCAAAACAAATAAATGGGAGGGAATTCCACAGGCGGGAAGTACGAGAAAAGAAGCTGGTGGAATAGAATTTGCGGTTTACAATTTATTGATTTCACAGTCAAATTTTGGGACCTAGTTGCTATTCTTGTGGCACGAGTAAATTTATATATAGGAGGAACTAGTGAACTATGAAAGTATTTGAGAAGAGACACAAGGAAGCCACATTGGGCTGGTGAGAAAGTGACGGTATCTGAGCTGCCAAGTCGGGATCTATTACATTACAGATTCTCCGTTGGATTTTGTCAATGACACCTCGGGGGATAATAGGAGCACCTGACCAAATATGGCAGCAGTATTTAATGCACGAGCCGATGGTAGATTTATATATGTGTGAGATTGTTTCAGGCAGAAAAAAACTTCCTGGGCCTACACAGAGAACCGACTTTATACAAGACGTTAAAATATCCCTTCTCTGATCCCATGAGCCGATGGGTTAGGGAGTAGAGACTCCGACTGACACCAAATCGGTCGAGTTTCGATCCCGGCCAGAAGCAAGTGGATATGTCTAGCCACACTGATGAGCAGTGATACAGCGAAACGGGCTTGTATGTGGATGACTAATATATTATGCTCTCGTTACGATTGAGCTCTCTGGAGAAGAACATTTTTAAATCAGTTTCCACTTCGGCTATAATGCGTGACTCTTCAGAAATGAATTGAGTTCTCTCGGTGACTGGCGTCTGTATACACTGCTTACATAGAAGATGTTAAAATTCTCCTTCTCTGATCCCATGCGCCGATGGCTTAGGGAGTAGAGACTCCGACTGACACCAAATCGGTCGAGTTTCATTATTTATCTAAGGTAATGGCAGGGCCTAACGCACATGCTAACTACTTTATTAACAGACAGAATTATAGTATTATGCTTTCCAATAAATCGATCATGCTGTTTTATTTAATGTTCAAAGACTTTCTTTAAAGATATCGTCTGTCTAAATGAAATGTATTTTTTCTAATTTGAATCCAAGTCTCTCCTTATCTTTTTCGAAACTTAAAATCTTAACTTTCTGGTGTATTTCTGTTTAATTTAATACATCTTGAGTATTTCCGTAACCAGCTGCAAATTTGCACTGTGTCAGTGAACTGTTAGCTATGTCTTAACTCGCTATGATTTGAATGTGGGAATTCATTAAAAATTGCTTACCAAATAGATGATAAATGTATTATATGAACATAGCATTTCTTTAATAAATAATAAGAACAAAATTAATAACAAAATTATCTTAAAACATGAAATAACAATTGTTTTCGTACTGTAGAGACGTCGCAATCCCGTCACTAATCTATCGTCTATATCAAGGAAAATATCCTGACGATTTACATTCCTCAGTTTCGCCCTTTCTAATTTTCACAACTAAGGCCCGTCAGACCACATCTTTTTCTTCTTCTATGTGCCCTGTCTTGTTAGAACGTAGGCGATCAAGGTTTTCCACGTCTCCATATCCCTGGTGACCCTTAGTACATTTTCTTCTGTTACAACACGCAACCCCCACTTTCTGTTAACCACCTGATCAGGTCCTTCAAATATGTTATCTGCTGCTCTCCTCTATCTTTTTTCGCTCTATCTGGTCTGTCAGTATCAGTTTCTCCAAGACCTTCTTCCTCATTGAATGTCCCAGGACATCAGTTGTCTCTTCCTGATGATCAATATTAATTTTATTTTCGTTGCCATTCTTTCCACCACATCGTCGTTGCTCACATGCTCGGTACATGGTATCCACTGCATCCTTCTGTAGGACCACATTTCTGCTGCTTCAAGTTTTTCCTTTATTTTTTATGATATTGTCCAACATTCACTGCCATATTGAAGAAACGACATCACATAGCAATCCAGTACTCTCTTCTTTGTTTCTAGTGAAAGTTTCCTGTCTCTTAATACTTTACTCAGCTTCTGGAACGCGTCTTTCCCCATGCCAATTCACCTTCGAATCTTTGTGTCGCACTTTCCGTCTTCTGTTAGAATATTTCCTAGGTATTTAAATTTTTGTACTTGCTTGATTTTAGTATCCCCGACCTATGTTTAGCATTTTAGGTTACTGTTTTTACTGATGACTATGTATTTAGTTTTTTGCAGTTTATATGTAGTTCTTTTTTGTCACTCTCTTCAAACTACGTACGCTTCCTCATTCCCTATGTTTTTTGATATTAAGACAGGAGTTCTAATTGAACAACTTATTTCCACGAACCGTTATATTTCTAATAGAAAAAATCTGATCAGTTCATATAATGAAATTTTCACGTTATCTAAGAATTGTCCTACAGTTTGTTGTTAATTGGGGCAGGAAGTGGCCTGTTAATTTTAATACTCCTGAAACTAAACTTCTCTCTATTTATCATCTGGCAGACAATTTCCTGCCTCCAATCAGAATGGTTGTTGCTAACCACTATCATAATGACTCGTTGCGCCTTCTCGATCTAACACTATCAATTGATATGATATGGAAAGGTTGAATTAAACCCATTACAAGGTCTGCTGTTAATAAATTCAGGTCATTATATCCTGCTAGACAGTTTTTATCTCAACAATCTATATTTTATATTTATATATCTACCACTAGCAGTATGGCCCGGCGTTGCTCGGGTGTAATGAAAGCTTTAAAACTAATCCATGCTCCTAGACTCTTTGGACGTTGGCATGAAAGACTAAAAAGCAATAGATGTTTCCAGTTAAAGCGAAACCGTAGACTGAAAGAAAAATGAATGGATGTAAGTCAAATTTTGATTTCCTGGTATCGATATCAAATAAGTTTTTTCGTCGTAAATTGAATTTTGAAGACTAAATAAGTCCTCTGAGTAAATGGTATCATGGCTGAGACTAAGAACTACAATTATACCTACTTAGAGCCAAACCCGAAGCAAAAACTAAAATAAAATGGCTGAAAAAATACAGACACACAGGCAGATAAACAGACCCACACACAAACATCAAGCCTTATATATATATATATATATATATATATATATATATATATATATATATATTATTGATTTTCTGCACTATTGTAAAAACTGCAACCTTGAAACTTCTGAATATCGTTTCTTATGTCTTTGTCTATGAGTGTATCAAATTTAATTAAAATCGGACCACTCATTTTATAACACGATTTTTTATTATCGATTTTCGATATTTATCTGAGGTACCTCGACACAAAACCTAGCTAAGAACACTCGCAGACGCTTGTAGTATAACTGTGTAAATTTTTAAGAAAATCGGTTCAGCCGTTTCGGAATCTTTAGGTAATGAACACACACACACAGACATACATACACACACAGACAAAGTTCCATTTATTATATAAGTTTAGATTTGTCCATATTGTAAATATTGCTTTCACATCTGGTCCGGTGCTTCTGCTATATTGTTAGAGATTATTGATAAGATTTTTTAAAAATCAGCAATATTATTGATCCTTATCTGACATCTCGGTTTCAGCTCCTTTCTCACGACCGTAATGTTGCTTCCGTCTGCTTTTTGCTACTTTTTCGGCCATTATAAACTTCATTTCTTTATGTTTATGGTTAGCCTTATGTTTCTCATATAATCTACACCTCATAACTTTTACACTTAAAGCTCTTACAACACCCTTCAGTAAAACCATACATTGTGAGGAAACTGGGTCTTTTATAGGATAAAAATTAGTAGAAAATAAACTTACAGTAGGCGCTCAAATGAGCAGAAGACAAATTATCTTAAATGCAGTGTTAATAATTTTACATTTATGATTTGCTTTTATGTTCAGATATAACGAGGGAATTGAATTCGCCAAGAATAGCTTTAGTAGACATCTGTTTCCGTGTATTAATGCGAGAAACAATGGGCTGTGATAAATTATTGTTATTGCAGAAACTCAAACAAAAAACAAAAGTAGAGAAATTGAGAGAAAATAAAATTGAACAAGTTCCGGTCGGCATATTAATGGCGGAAAGCAAAAACGGAAGTAAAATAAAAAGCGTATTTATCAAAATAGGTTCAATATTAACAGGCAAAATGGAAATGTAATGAGGGAATCTATGTGAAAAGATAAAGAAAAAAATATGAAAGAAAACAACAGAAAGTAACACAAAAGAAAGAACGAATGAAAGAGAAAACTAAGAAAGAAAGTTAAAAAGAAAAAAATGCAAGAAACAGAGGAGCAAAGAGAAAATTAAAGAAAAGACGTAACAACAAAAACATAGAGTGGGGGAAAATGAAACATAAAAAGAAAGTTACACGAAGAAAGTACTATCAAAGAAAGAAAGAAAAAATGAAATAAAAACAAAAAAGAAAGAAAAAATATAGAAACATCAAAAAAAAAAAAGAAAAAGAAAGATAGAAAGAAAGAACGTGCCAACAGGTATTAGAAAAGTTAAATTAAAAACGAAGTATGACCAGAACGCGAGATACATTATGATTAAATAGGATTTATCATTGGAGGCCAAAATTTGAACAAAATATGGTACGCAGACAACACAGTGCTGATTGCAGACACGGAAAGGGAACTACAAGACCTCCTACAGAAGGTAGCTGAAGAGAGTGGAAATAAAGGACTACAAACAAGCTGCAAGAAAACCGAATGCATGGTCATCAGCAAAAAGAGCGACCCAAAATGCCATATACAGGTGGGGAATATTAAAATCAAGCTGGTACAAAAATTTAAATATCTTGAAAGACGGAAAGTGCAACGCAGAGATCCAAAAGTGAATTGGCATAGCGAACGTTGCGTTCCAGAAGCTGAGTAAAGTATTAAGAGACAGGAAACTTTCACTAGAAACAAAGAAGAGAGTACTGGATTGCTATGTGATGTCGTTTCTTCAATATGGCAGTGAATGTTGGACAATATCATCAAAGATGAAGGAAAAACTTGAAATAGCTGAAATGTGGTTCTACAGAAGGATACTGCAGATATCGTGGACCGAGCATGTGAGCAATGACAACGGTGTTGGAAAGAATGGCAACGAAAAGATAATATTGAACACCAGAAAGAGACAATTGATGTTCCAGGGACATGCAATGGGGAAGGAAGGCTTGGAGAACCTGATACTAACTGGCCAGATAGAGGGAAAACGAAACAGGGGAAAGCAGCAGATAACATATTTGAAGGGCCTGAGGAGGTGGATGACAGAACGTGGCCTGCAAGATATTGCAAGGGAAAGCGTGCTAAGAGCCACTAGGGATGGGGAGAGGTGGAAGGCAATGATTGCTTACGTCCTGAAAGGACAAGGCAAATAGAAGAAGAAGAATTGAGAAAAGCACATAATGAAAGTTATGTGAGCGTTGTGGGTTACTTGATGAATTCGCATGTTCTCTCTCTCTCTCTCTCTCTCTCTCTCTCTCTCTGTTTATTTATCTAACATTCTCTGTCTGTTCCTTTTTTATTATATTCTTTTCAATCAATTGTTTCACATTCGGATAAAAATTGGAGATAAAATATATAAAGTTTTGTGTTTCTATTTTCTGCATAGCAAGAGTAATGTACTTACTGTAGTGGTACAGGCAACCTACCATTTCCCTTAACAGCATTCAAGTCAAGGGACTTCATTGAGAGAATAGTCGATAGTTGCGATAAATAGAAATTTGGGGGTTGCTCTCTGACAAGTTTGGTTTTTGACTTATTTAATTTATCCATACACATGATTGGATATGGACACATTTAATATCTTAAAAAGAAAACTTGTTACGTTTATACAGATGACCTAGGTATGATGACAGACACAGTTACGAATTCGACAGTATTCTCATAAACTTCAGAAAATGTTGCTAATGATGTTGGACTCTACAGGTTATGATAAATGAGTTGTCTAAATTACGCAAAAATGAAAATAACACTGTCAAAAACATTTTGACAGATACGTTTAGCAGAACTACACACAAATATCTTGCAAAACTAAAGAGTAAATTTATTCAATATAGTCGACATTGGTTTCAACCAAGAAAATGCATACGATTTTGGAAACTCATGCAACTCTTCTGGACTATCTGCTTGGTGAATACTCCTGTAATCCTTACCTTTAATTCATCTTTAGTGTTATAGACTGTTGGTCTCTCGCTCAACAGAGCCTTACACATAATAAAACTAGGTCGCATTCTAGAGAATTAGGTGGCCTGATGTAAGGGTGACGTTGTCGCAGAAATTGTGTGCCAATCATTACTGGGTAATCCTAGCATGGTGCTGATTCCTGTTGTCAGACATAGGATCTTCCAGCATCCACCCTATTTACCCAGAATCTATATAATAATCCGTCGTAACTGCTTTGAATTTTTTTTATTTTTTTTATTTTTTTTTTTTTATTTTTTTTTTACTTTGGCCAGTGCAGCATCCACTTACGTTTTTAATATTTTCGACCGGTCAATATTTCTGTGTATTTCCGGTTGTTATCTTCCATCATGGAAGAGATCTCTGATGTATTCTTTCGATTACTGAAGTACTACTTTTTTCTCTGATATGAGCGTCCTAGGATTTTATGTAACCTGTTGATGAACAAGTCTTTTGTCCTGTTAATTCTACTTTTTTATGCATATTTGTGATTCTAAATCTCGATTTATACACATTTTTTTGTTGGGCCATTCTTCTTTAGCCCGACTGCATTTGTTCTGTATTTTCTTGTTTAGTTTTCTGTATTCCGTTATAGACGTATTGGGATGACCAAAGCCGCATCTCAAATGCTAAGCAGAGTATTAAGAGACAGGAAAACTTTCTTGAAAGCAAAGGAAAGAATACTGAATTGTTATGCGTTATCTATTTTCCCGTATGGGAAAAGATGCTGGAGAATCTTTTCAAAGATGAAAAAGAGATTCTGATTAACAGAAATAATGTTCTACGGAAGGATAATGAGCATAGCATGGGAAGAATATCTAGCAATGATGAATTTTTGAAGAAAATGGAAACAAATATAATTATATTAACATCAGGAAGAGACAGCTGAAATTTCTGGGGCACATAATGAGGAAGGAGTGCTTGGAAAGTATGATACTCACAGGGTGAATAGAGGGATATTGGAACAGGGAAAGCAGAACGTACTGAAAGGATATGACACATTAAAGAAAAAGAAGAAGGAGCCATCACGGTTTCTATTCTAGTTCCAGATCATAAATCTTTTAGGGATAGGATTTTTAGGATAGGATTTTCTTGAGTTCTACTTGGAGGGACGCTTATTAAAGAATATTGACATTTTGTTCCAGATCATTAAGTCAAGACAGATAGAAAACCCAAGATATGTATATATTGATAAAGACAACTCATTTACTAGGACCCAATACTCACACACACAAACAAACATACACACACAAACACACATACATACACACACACACACACACACACACACATATATATATATATATAAGAAAGATTAAGGCAGACACGTTATTTAATGGTAAATCGGCAATGTAGGTCTATTTCAGGCGAACCATCATCAGCTTCCGTTTTTATTGTACAAAGGATTCGTCTGCCTTAATTTTTCTTATATTTGCTCTATATGTCTTTATATAAATATATATTTAGAGCTCCCTTACAGAGTTATCCTACCACTATATGTACAGGATACTCCTTTGGATTCTTCTATACCCACACTGCATGCTTATATATATATATTCTAAACTAATTTTAGTAAATGCCGGCTGTTTTTTTTAAGGCTTGATTTTATTTAGCAGCGTCTGCGTTATTTAATGCCGAAAATTAAATATTTTGAACGAAATATATGTGTAATATAACAATTTGGCCCCACCCGAGGAAGTGATGCAAGCGATGGTGTTTCCCGTCGGTGAAGGGAGCGGCGAAGCGACAAGACAGGTGTTTGTGAAATACATCCTGTCGAGGCCGGAGCGGATGTCATTTGACCTTATTTCCGACAGCGGCGGAAATGGCTACAGAGGCAAACAGATCAGGTGTCTCTTAGAATTACGTGGGCGTTGCGTGGGCGAGGCAAAACCGGAAGGAAAGTCCCGGTTCTAGAAGAAAGACCTCGACACACGGATTCGCTAGCAGCAGAGAACGGCCAGTGGAAGCGGAGAAACACCACGGCAAAAATACACTCCCGTCAACCCATTCTATGTGCCTCTCACCCTTCCGTTCTCTATTCCACACGGTTCGTCGTTATTAATAAAAATATAACCTTATATTTTTATATATGCGTGTTTGTTGTTTTGTCGTCGTACGGCGATATATAACATATGCCTTCAACTCGAGATAAAATGTATTGCTGGTCATTTTGCTTTTAAATATGTTTTGTTGATGATTTTTTTGTAAAAATGTATTTTTATACTTTCATATCGATGTGTTTTTATTTGCCCGTAGCTGGCACCCAAAGAGGTGGTACCACTCCAGGTCAGATTGAACTTTAGATCAACAGCAATGTAGAATTGATTCTACGGTCTTGAAAAATTCTCCTTGCTGCTGGATATAGTTTATCGTCATACCCAGGACTAGTACAGGTGCATATATGTCGCATTAGAAGAAATTGGGATGAAATATTTATCTATCGTACCATAGATGAGATGTTCGCAATGTATAATATTGGTCAGTGCTGACATGTTGCAATTTCTTGTCATTTCGCCACTTTTGAAGTTTTTCTATTTTCATACATACAAAGTAGAGGCAAGAACTGCCTAAAATAAACTCTTCATGCTAGACATTGCATAATTTTCGACTGCACGCAAAGCGACATCTCACAGATGGTAATTGTTCTACGGCGTATAGGTTGGGGATAATTACTGGAGACATAAGTTTGCCAGGCTTACAAAATATATATTATTGGCTTTGTGTGAAGCCGTGTTTAGCTATATCAGTTCTATGTATAAATAGTTTATTACTCCCGTTGTGCTTCCATATCACTTCGAAACACTGGATCCCGCACGATTTTTTCCTTCATGTACCGTAGGCTATCATGGACTTCTACTGGGTTCTGTCTCTTGTCGCTCTCAAAATTCTTCCTCATGGTATCTCTCCCAAACACCGCCCTGTCATTAATTTGCTCAGGCCAATCAAGTAGGTTTTGAGCTGCTTTTACTTGTCACTTTTCTCTCTATCCGTCCTGTGAGTATTAAATTCTCCAGACTCGTTTACCTCACTACATGTCCCAAGTCCTTATGTAAATTATGAGTTTTTTACTCGTTTCCATCATCTAAAACACCTCGTCGCTAATTACGTGCTCAGTCCATGGGATCCTCAGCATCCTTCTGTAAAACCACATTTCTGCTGCCTCAATTCTCTCGATTGTCTAACATTCACTGCCATACAGAAAGACAGACATCACATAATAAACCAGCACTCTCTTACTTTCCAATGAGATTTTCTTGTCGCTCAGTACTCTGGTTAGCTTTTGAAATGCGTCTTTGGCCATGCCAATGCGTCTTTGGATCTTGACATCGCAAATTCCATCCTCTGTCAATACGCTTTACAGGTATTTAGAATTCTTGACTTGTTTTATTTTAGTTTCTCCGACCTATAGGTAGCATTTTGGGGTCTTCTTTTTGCTGATGACCATGCAATCAGTTTTCTTGAAGTTTATGCTTTATCATTTCTTCTCACTTTCTCTTGCTAACTTTTCTTTGAGGTCCTGAATTTTCATTTCTAGGTCTGTTATCAGCACTGTGTCGTCTGTATATCTTATATTGTAGAGATTGTAACCGAAGTGAAACATTGTCGAGCCTCGGGATGGCCGAATACATAGGAATATCATTTGCTGTAAGCTTGGATATTTCTGGATATTTTTTTTTATAAGCGTTTCACCCCGAGCAAGGCATGTCACTGCCACCACTGCTCAGGAGGCTACAAAGAGTGGAGAAAGGAAGATTAAATATAGGAAATGTCAGAGGGTGGGTGATAGGCGGGTAAGCATACAGAGAATGAGGGTTGAGTAGATGAGAGTGTTCTGATAATAATTGGGAATTAGTGTGATAGGAGGTGTCTATTGACCCTACATTTAAACACCTGGAGATTGTAGCTGTCGGGAAAGCAGGCTTGTGGAAGGGAGTTCCACAGGCGGGAAGCACGAGAAAAGAAGCTATTGGAGTAGAATTTACGGTTACATCTTATTTGTTTAACTGTAAACGGGTGGGACCTAGTTGCTAATCTAGTATCTCGTGTAAATTCATGCTTAGGCGGCACCAGAGATCTAAGCTCATCGGAGCAGAAGCCATGAAAGTACGCGTAGAAGAGGTACAGGGAAGCCACATCACGCCGGTGAGAGAGTGGTTGCAGCCGGTCTGCCAAGTCAGTATCAACCACGTTACAGATCCTCCTTTGTATTTTGTCAGGTATTCTTGAGAAAGTTATGAATTTACCTCTTCTTACCCCTTATGGGATAATTAGTAATACATAAAACACTAAAACCATTATTATGTCAAAATAAAATTATTACTATGCAAACATATTTCCCTGCTTTACATAATCTGAAAAATATTGATACCCGGAAGAAAATTAATTAAACAAAAAAATTTTGCATTACTTGCTTTCTTTAGGTTTTTTCTACATAACCATTTTGCCAAAATTGAAAGACTTTAAGTGTTGTATAATGTTCTTGGATAATGTTGCATAATGTTCAGGGGGCTACATAAGAGGAAAAAGATTAGAGAAGAGTGAAGAGAAAAACGAACCAGTTAGAAAGGAGCAAGAGAAGGATGGGAATACAGGTGAGATGAAAGTTGCAAAGGTGGAGAGAAAGGAAAGGATATACAGGGTAGTGTGAATAGAACTAGAGTCAAGTGATTAAGAGATGAGTATTGACGTTGCATTAAATTCCTGGAGGTTGTAGCCGTCAGGAAAGCTATGATAAAGAAGCGAGTTCCACAGGCGGGAAGCGCGAGGAAAGAAGCTGAAGTAGTAGAATTGTCGTCTGCATTTGGTTGATCTATGTGAATGGGTGAGACCCATTTGCCAGTCTGGTTGCATGAGTAAGCACCTGTTGTGGAGGCACTAGTGACTTCCGTTCATTGGAGCAGAAGCCATAAATGTATTTATAGAACAGATAAAGGGAAGCCACATCCTGTCGGTGGGAAATTGGCTGTAGTCGAGCCGCCAAGTCGGTACCTATCACATTACTAATTCTCGTTTGGAGCCTGTCAAGAACACGGAGAGGAACAGCGGGGCCACCTGACCATATATGGCAGCAGTGCTCCATGCACGGACGAATGATTGATTTGTATATATGCAGGATGGTTTCAGGCGGGAAAAATAACTTGACCCGATACCCAACCTTCCTAGCAGCGGATTTAGCTATTGACTCAATGTAGTGGTTCCACTTGAGATCAGAAGAGAGGGTAAGACCGAGGAGGCGCAGAGTATTGCTCTCAGGGAGAGCAATCCCTGTCAAAAGCCTTGGAGATGTCCAGAGCAACAGCACAAGCCTCGCCGGATTTCCTCAAGGGCCTAGAACATGTACTCCGTAATGGTCGTTAGCATGTCGGCCGTAGACCTGGCAAAGCGGAAGCTATACTGCCTGTCGGAGAATAGTTTATGGGCAGTAAGATGCTGAACTATTTCAGCATTAATAAGGGCCTCGAACACCTTACCGAAAATTGGTAGAAGGCTGATAGGGTGATAGTTGGATGGGTCAGAGGGTTCACTAGATTTCTTAAATACAGGAACGACAGAAGAGGACTTCCAGCATGCAGGATAACAGGAAGCAGAGAGGCAGTAGTTATAGATTTAGAGAGGACAGAGGAGAGTTCAGGGGCACATTTCTTAAGGATAAGCACCGAGATTCCATCATCACCTCTCGCCTTATGGGAGTCAAGTTTTGATATTACACGGGTACTACGGTCGGTAGCCTCAGTTCTAATAGGGACGTCGGGTGAGGGTACTCCAGATGCGGAGTTGGATGAGAATCTGCGAGCAAAGCAATCAGCCTTGTCCGCTGATGATGTGAGGACCTCAAATTCATTGATTAAAGGAGGGATAGAGGATTTGCTATTGTTCAGCACCCGTTTGCATAACCGCCAATAGTCTTTGGAGCCGAACTTGCGGTCAGTTATTCTCTGTCTCATTCTCTCACCAAACAACCGCTGAGCGTCATTCAGGATTCTCTTGCACTCATTATGAACAGACGTGAATGGGTGCCTTTTTGTAGACAGATGACTGTCTCCGAAGTAGTCGAAAGTAGTGATTCCTGTGGGCAATGGCGGCCGAACAGGTAGGAGAGAACCAAGGGGATGAATGAGGTTTGAGACGAAACTTCCCGGTAGGTATGAAGTCATCAATGCCAGCTTTCACCCAGGTGAAATCTCAGAGGCACAGTCATCAACTGAGAGATCGAAAATTTTTCCCCAAGGGACGTCGCAAAGGAACTCGCGGAACGCGTCCCAATCAGCTCTTCGGTAGCAGTAGGAGGTCCTATAAGTAGGAGGCCTCTGGGGGGAATGAGAGAAATATTAAGAGAGACAACAGCATGGTCGGAGTTGCCGAGAGGGCAAAGCTGCGAGACCTGGCAGGAGTCTAGTGCAGAGGTAAAGCATAGATCTATTAGAGAGGAGTGTCCAGAGGGAGTGCTGGGAAAGCGTGTGTAGAAGTCTACTACTTGCGTAAGGGATTGAGAAATGACAAAGTTCATGGCGTGGATGCCAGCTGAATCAGTAAGAGAGTATTTAAGCCACTCAGCATGATGGGCGTTAAGATCTCTGAACACGACTATGTGAGCGAATGGGTGGTAGGAAGTAGCCTTATCTATATTGTCAGAAATTCTGTCTAGAAGGGAGCAGTCGGGTGAGGAGGGGGAACGGTAAAGGAAGAAAAGGTAGCTAACTGAACTGAGAAGTGATAGACGGAGACATACATATTGGTGGGCGGTGGATTCGAGTGATGTCATCCTAGCTACAGGGAGGTGTTCACTAACGTAGACCCCCGGCCCATGCAAGTGGACAGAGGAATCCTTTCTTAACAGGGGAAGATAACCAGGGATCGAGAAGTCAGATGAAGGAATTGATGAGCTGAGGTTAGTCTCACAGAGCGCTAGGATGTCAGGGGACTTTTCTTGGAGGAAAGCTTCTACGCTACAAAAGTTAGTACGAATGCCCCGGATGTTAGTAAAAGAAATGTTAAGAGATTTTATTGATTTGAGTTTGACTGGTTTAGCGTTATTTCTGATTCCGTTTATCATGTTAAAATTTGTTGGTAGGGAAGGACCTTGAGTAGAGAATGCAAGCGGTCATTATCCACGATATGCGCTGGGATGGGAACTGGCTCATGCTGCATCAAAGTGTGGCCTTGGGGTTGCCCAGCGAAAAAGCTTGCAGGGACACCTATCCATGCGCGACATGGAACTACAAGAACCCCGGTATTATGCAGCTGTTGATCAGAACAGCCGCTCTTGACGCTACGCAAGAGTTAGGGCTCCTAATTACCAGTCGGAATCAAAACCAGGAAACTGCCAACGCGGTACCCTCACAATGATGAAACCTTGCCACCAGCCAACCGCATCGCAGGAAAATCACGGAAGCACCAATACTGAGGTATGAGGAGAGAAAAGAGAAAGCTGGAAAACACCTCCTAAACAGGGAAAAAGGGATGAGCCTCACCACCTGTTCAATAGACGTGGGTGGAGTGTGAACCGAGCGATGGTTTGGTTTATCTACTCCAATTAAAAAAAAAATACGGTGGTGAATTGCTACGTTTTAACTTAGTTAAAGTTTACCAGTCAAAGAAATTTCTGCCAAAAAAAAAAAAAAATAAAAATAAAACCAATCGTTCAATTAAGCATGAAAAGCTTAAACTTAAGCAGAAATGACTTACTTTTAAGAATATTTAAAACAGTTGAGCCCATACCAACACACATGTTTATTACCAGTAAGGTAAAAAATAATTTTTAACTTTTTTGCCAGTTCAAGTGATAGCGAGGTGGAGGGGAAGTCAACTGAATAGCTAGTATGTGACCTATAGACCAAAACAGGCTAGGAAGATAACTAAAATACAACTGGGCAAAAAAAAAAAAAGAATCTAACAGAGAGCTAAGAAAAAGAAAAAGAAAAAGAGAAACAAAGAATCCACCAATCAAAGAAATTTCTGTCAAAAAAAGAAAACCAATCGTTCAATTAAGCATGAATAGCTTAAAATTAAGCAAAAAATGACTTACTTTTAAGAATATTTAAAACAGTTGAATCCATCATAACACACATGGTTACTACCAATAAAGTAAATTAATTGATGGAGTATTGTGGATGCTTCCTGAATTTTCAGAACAATTATCATCACTTTCTCCTTTCGGTTGGTTTGTTTATCGCGACTTTCGCTGCTATTAGCATTTTTAGCTCAGAGCAATTAATTAAAATGTCATAAAGACATGTTCGAAGGATTAACCCAACCTCCAGCTCACAGCGCGCCGACTTTGCAGTAGGATATAATTGGGGAACTATTAGATTAGATGGTGTTGAAAGTATTTAAGAAAGTGAATATTATTTTTTTCTGATAACCCTGAATTTTGAAGAACAACTGATTTGGTGAAGTGTTTACTTAGTTGATCCTCTCTTTTTCTATGTGCCCTGTCCCTTCAGGACGTAGGTGATCATGGCTTTCCACGTTTCCCTATCCATGGTGGCTCTGATCACGCCTTCTCCAGTTACACCATGCAACCCTCGTTCCGCCATCCACCTTATTAGACTCTTCAAATATGTTATCCGTTGCTTTCCCCTGTCTCTTTTTCCCTCTATGTCTGATGAGGAAGGAAGGCCTAGAGAAGCTGATACTCACAGATCAGACCGAGGGGAAACAGAGACAAGGGGAAGCAGCCGATAACATATTTGACGAACCTGAGCAGGTCGATGGAAGAGAGGGGTTAGGGTGGGGTAACAGGAGAAAACGACCCAAGAGCTACCAGGGATAGGGAGACGTAGAAGGCCATGATAATCTACGTCCTGAAGGGACATGGCACATTGAAGAAGAAGAAGAAGTTAACAGCAAATTAACAATCAATAAAATCAATAAAAAGTGTTTATCAGTTTAGGCATGATAGTCCAACAGAGAAACTTTAATATTTGCCAGACATCTATTGCAATATGGCATAATCGATACTGATTTGCAAGATCCAAGTGAAGTTTTTTCATTCAGGAGACATCTTTTCAAATACCCGATTGGTTGTATTTTTTCTTTTTTTGTTTCTTTCTTTAGCTGCACATCGACCACTATTAACTTTTGTAATGCTGAAAACTATCTTATATGCATTTCTTTTTTAGATATTAATGGTTCTAAAGATACAAGTTTAACCAATTAACCCATAGATGGGGGATGAGGTGAAGTCATACCTTTCCCAACGGTATTTGCGCGTAAGTGAATATAAGGAACACAACTGGAATTTGAAATCGGCTCTCCAATTAACAATTCAGAGATATTATCAATTATATCATCTGCACATCTCACAAAACCTGGTATTGGCAGGCGTCAGCAATCTACATACTGACTAGACTCGACGTTGCTTAAATTCGGTGATCGTACGTGAAGTGTCCATAAGCCACGAATATACGCCGTGCATTATTATAGAAACTTGAGTTGTTTTTTTTTTATAATCATATTGCCCCAACCAAAGCAGTTAACGGCCACTGGTGTGCAGGGGGGTTACATAGGAGAAAAATATGAGAAAGAGTGACAGGTTATAGGGAGTATCAGGCAGTAGGTAAGAAAACGATAAGTAGACTGATGAAAGTGAAGTGGACCGAGAAAGAAGCATGAGAGAGAAAAAAGCAAATAGGAGATGACTATTGACTTTACATTTAAATTCTTGGAGAATGTAGCTGTAGGGGGAAGAATTTAAACGGAATTGAATTCAACAGGCAGAAAGTGCGAGAAAAGAAGCTGTTAGAGTAGATAATGTTTACATTTTATTGGTTTCACAGTAAAAGGGTGGGACCTAGTTGCTAATCTTGTGGCTCGAGTAAATTCATACATAGGGGACACTAGAGAGCTAAGTTCATCGAACCAGAAGCCGTGAATGTACTTGTAGAATAGACACAAGGAAGCCACATTACGCCGGTGATAAAGTGATTGTATCTGAACTGTCAAGTCGGGATCGATCACATTACAGTTTCTCCTTTGGATTTTGTCAAGGACCCCTAGGTGGATAGCAGGGGCACTCGACCAGATATGGCGACAGTATTCAATGCACGAGAGGATAGTAGAGTTATATATGTGCAGGATGGTTTCAGACGGGAAAAAATTATTGGCCCTACACAGATAACCGACCTTCTTGAGGTCTTTTGTGAGAGTTAACCCGAGGAGGCGCGGTGTTTTGCGTTCAGGGAGAATAGCCTGATCCATGCTAATGGGGGTAGAAGCCATTGTCTGTGATGGTTAATAGATAGCTTTTAGGGGCATGAAAATCACGATCCATTTCTTACCCTAGTCCACCACATATTAGAAGTCCTTTTCAAGCTCAGTAGCGAGGTTTGCATTGTCAGCCTTGGCAGATTTTTGATCGAGGCGAGAGTAAACAGTAATGTTGTTAGCGTATATGCCTCCCTGGGATCTTATTGCATCGGAGGGATCGTTTATGAAGATCAATAAAAGCGTAGGACCTAGAATAGAGCATTGAAAAACACCTGCGTTCGTATGATAGTATCGGGCGGCATGTCCGCTTACTGCTACCTTCATTCGAATTGAAAAAAAAAATGGCTGGATTAGGTCAAACAATTGTCCAGTTATACCATAGCCCGCAGTTTGCGTAGAAAGCTAGCATGCCAGACTCTGTCAAACGCTTTGGAGATATCTAGGGCAACAGTTCAATTTTCGCCGTTCTAGTCGAGAGCCTGGTGTATATACTCAATATCATCAGTAGTGAACCTGGAAACCATACTGTTTGTCTGAGACGAGACTGTGGGATGTGAGATGTTGAACCACCGCGACGTTGATGATGTCTTAGAACACTTTGGCAAAAATCGGTAGGAGGCTGATAGGGCAATAATTAGAGGAGTAAGAGGTTTCACCAGTATTTTTATATATAGGAACCACGGAGGAAGACTTCCAGCAAGAAGGAAAGCATGAGGCAGAGAGGCAGTAGTTATAGAGTTTGGAGAGAACAGAGGAGAGTTGAGGGGAATATTTCTTTATGACAATGATGGGGATTCCATCGCCTCCGTTTGCCTTATGGGGGTCAAGCTTTGAAATTATGTTAGAGACCAGCAAGGGGGTAATGTGGATGTTATTCAGTTAGACCTCAGTTCGAGGTGGGAATTCGGGTACCGATACTCCAGATGAGTCTAGTGTCGATTTGGTGAAGAATTTGCGAGCAAAGCACTTCGATTTGTCTGTTGAAGAGGCAGGACCTCAAATTCGTTGATTAAAGAGAGATTGAGGGTTTACTGTTATTTAGTACTATTTTAAAGAGCCCCAGTAGTTGCCAAACTTACAGGATGCTTTGCGCCGCTTCAAACTGGCTGCAAACAGCAGCTTAACTTCTTTAAGTACCTTCTTGCATTCATTTCGAGCAGAGGCAAAAGAGCACCTGTTATGGTCCAACGCATGACTCCTGTAATGCTGAAAGAGGTGATTTCGGTAGGCGATGGCGGCTGAGCAAACAAGTGGGGACAATTGGATTTACGGAATGAGTCCCAACTAGCTTTTTGGTAGCAGTAAGAAATTTGCTAGTCTGAGTTTTTGGAGTTTAGTGGGAGTGGACGGAGATGTTAACGGAAACCACTGCATTGTCAGAGTTTCCGAGAGGGCAGATTTGCTTGGCATTACAAGAGTCAGGGATGGAAATAAAACAGAGTCATTTTTATTAAGGTTATTAGAGAAACGCGTGGAGAACTCTACCACATACGTAAGGGACCGAGAGATTGAAAAACTTATGATGTAGTCACCAGCAAGATCTGTGACAGAGTTTTCCAGCAACGTTAAAGTCGCTAAACACAAATATATGGGTAAACCGATGAGAAGAAATGGCTTTATCTATATTATTGGTGATGCTGTTTAATAACGGAACAGTCGGTAGATGATGGGGAGAGGTTGATAATGAAGATATAACTGAGCTTAGTAGCGAGAGACGGAAACACATATAAGAATGGTCTAGGGATTCAAGAGAGAACACAATAGCTAGAGAGATGCGTTCACTGAGGAAAACACCAAACACATTCATGTGGACATTGGAGTCATTCCCGACGAGGGAAAGGTAACCAGGGACGTAGAATTCAGAAGAGAGGATAGAAGAATCAAGATTATTTTTCACAGAGGGTTAGTGTTTCGGGTGAGTTTAGTTGAAAGAAGGATTCGACGCTGTAAAAGTTGGTACGTAACCTCGTATTTTTTTTGATTAGCTGGTTGAGTTTTGCTATTATGATAATGTGAATACATAGTGAGTTTTATTAGGAGAGCGGCCTAGAGTAGAATGCTCTACATAAAACCTCGATATCATTCAACTGTTGATCAGAGCAGCCTCTTATGACGCTATGGGCTTCTAATTACCAGTCCGAAGCAGCAACCAGGAAACCGCCAACCCGTTACCGTCAGAATGAAGAGACGTTGCCACCACCAACACTTACTGTAAAAAGCTTGCGACAACACTAACATTAGGACCGGACGAGAGGAGAGTAACCAGGAACCCCTTCCTAAACAGGAAACAAGACATGCACATCTACTCCAGTCCAAAAAAAGAAGGAGTGTGAACCGGTAGGTAGAAGGTTCTATCTATTCTAATTAAAAAAAAATCAAATTACTAAGTTTTAACTTAGTCTTAGTCGGAAGAAGCCTTCCAAGCCAATAAATTTGCAGTATCTTCCCATGCCGGTTTAAAGAAAAGACAAAATAAATGAAAAGCCTTTGAAAGTGCTGACTCATTCTTTTAAATATAACCACCTCTATGTGCAAGAATACAAAATGTAAAATGTGTTTTACTATAAATAAACAAATAAAATAAATACATACATTTCTAAAATTAAACTAGCAACAAATATTATCAGACAAGCTTACCAGCCTCCCAGAACTAAGGTGTGTGAAACTTCAAAACAAGATGGCGGAATCCATTTCTCTCCTCCTTTTAGGTACAAGGGAGGATGTGCGTTGTGGTGCATTGGATATCGGCTCGGAACGAGAAATCGGGGAGCCGAGTTCGAATTCCAACCGAATTCATTGCATTCACTTAAGTGCAAATACCCTTAGGAAAGGTATTAATCCGCCTATTCCTTCCAGTTATGGGTTAAATAACAGGACAGATTGGGTTCTATAGCCTTGGTCGGCAACCAGTCTACCGCAGAAAGCAATGGCAACCTACTGCGGGATAATGTTCTGCCCAGTCAGTCATGTCTCGAAAGAGACATGATAGCCCAAGCGTGTATCACGTATGGCACTTAACTGACTGTCTGAAAGTGTGCGACTGACCCCTGACCATATCGTAGATGGGAGTGGGGTCACAGAGTCGAAAAAATCTACCCTTAATCAAGATGTTAAGTTCCGGTTACTTCAAGGACCTAAATGAAGCATTTTAATATCTGGAAGAAGCCTTCCAAACCAATAGTTTTGCAGAACATTCCCATGCCGGTTTAAAGAAAAGACAAAATATATGAAACGTCTTTTAAAATATAACCACCGTTATATACAAGAAGACAAAATATAAAATGGAGTGCCGGGTTACAGAGTCGAAGAAAACTACCCTTAAGTATAGCTGTATAGAAACTCACTCAGAATATAAAAAATTGATGAAAAAATTAAATCTGAAAGATTTGACCACATTGCGCATATCACCCTGCATAACACATTTTGATTTACTAGTATTTTAACAATGTATTTAATTATCTTTTCGCCACTATTAAGAGTCGGAAGAAGGCATGGTTTAGCTACGTCACACGGCGTAATACCATCTCGCAAGGCACAGTTGAAAGTGGAAGCAAGCGGAGATGGTAACGTAAGAGTCGGAAGAAGGCATGGTTTAGCTACGTCACACGGCGTAATACCATCACGCAAGGAACAGTTGAAAGTAGAAGCAAGCGGAGATGGTAACGTAAGAGTCGGAAGAAGGCATGGTTTAGCTACGTCACACGGCGTAATACCATCACGCAAGGCACAGTTGAAAGTAGAAGCAAGCGGAGATGGTAACGTAAGAGTCGGAAGAAGGCATGGTTTAGCTACGTCACACGGAGTAATACCATCACGCAAGGCACAGTTGAAAGTAGAAGCAAGCGGAGATGGTAACGTAAGAGTCGGAAGAAGGCATGGTTTAGCTACGTCACACGGAGTAATACCATCACGCAAGGCACAGTTGAAAGTAGAAGCAAGCGGAGATGGTAACGTAAGAGTCGGAAGAAGGCATGGTTTAGCTACGTCACACGGAGTAATACCATCACGCAAGGCACAGTTGAAAGTAGAAGCAAGCGGAGATGTTAACGTAAGAGTCGGAAGAAGGCATGGTTTAGCTACGTCACACGGAGTAATACCATCACGCAAGGCACAGTTGAAAGTAGAAGCAAGCGGAGATGGTAACGTAAGAGTCGGAAGAAGGCATGGTTTAGCTACGTCACACGGAGTAATACCATCACGCAAGGCACAGTTGAAAGTAGAAGCAAGCGGAGATGGTAACGTAAGAGTCGGAAGAAGGCATGGTTTAGCTACGTCACACGGAGTAATACCATCACGCAAGGCACAGTTGAAGTGGCAGCAAGCGGAGATGGTAACGTAAGAGTCGGAAGAAGGCATGGTTTAGCTACGTCACATGGCGTAATACCATCACGCAAGGCAAAGTTGAAGTGGCAGCAAGCGGAGATGGTAACGTAAGAGTCGGAAGAAGGCATGGTTTAGCTACGTCACACGGCGTAATACCATCACGCAAGGAACAGTTGAAAGTAGAAGCAAGCGGAGATGGTAACGTAAGAGTCGGAAGAAGGCATGGTTTAGCTACGTCACACGGAGTAATACCATCACGCAAGGCACAGTTGAAAGTAGAAGCAAGCGGAGATGGTAACGTAAGAGTCGGAAGAAGGCATGGTTTAGCTACGTCACACGGAGTAATACCATCACGCAAGGCACAGTTGAAAGTAGAAGCAAGCGGAGATGGTAACGTAAGAGTCGGAAGAAGGCATGGTATAGCTACGTCACACGGAGTAATACCATCACGCAAGGCACAGTTGAAAGTAGAAGCAAGCGGAGATGGTAACGTAAGAGTCGGAAGAAGGCATGGTTTAGCTACGTCACACGGAGTAATACCATCACGCAAGGCACAGTTGAAAGTAGAAGCAAGCGGAGATGTTAACGTAAGAGTCGGAAGAAGGCATGGTTTAGCTACGTCACACGGAGTAATACCATCACGCAAGGCACAGTTGAAAGTAGAAGCAAGCGGAGATGGTAACGTAAGAGTCGGAAGAAGGCATGGTTTAGCTACGTCACACGGAGTAATACCATCACGCAAGGCACAGTTGAAAGTAGAAGCAAGCGGAGATGGTAACGTAAGAGTCGGAAGAAGGCATGGTTTAGCTACGTCACACGGCGTAATACCATCACGCAAGGCACAGTTGAAAGTAGAAGCAAGCGGAGATGTTAACGTAAGAGTCGGAAGAAGGCATGGTTTAGCTACGTCACACGGAGTAATACCATTACGCAAGGCACAGTTGAAAGTAGAAGCAAGCGGAGATGGTAACATAAGAGTCGGAAGAAGGCATGGTTTAGCTACGTCATTAACGGAGTAATACCATCACGCAAGGCACAGTTGAAAGAAGCAAGCGGAGATGTTAACGTAAGAGTCGGAAGAAGGCATGGTTTAGCTACGTCACACGGAGTAATACCATCACGCAAGGCACAGTTGAAAGTAGAAGCAAGCGGAGATGGTAACGTAAGAGTCGGAAGAAGGCATGGTTAGCTACGTCAATATCGGCGTAATACCATCACGCAAGGCACAGTTGAAAGTAGAAGCCGTTGGAGATGGTAACGTAAGAGTCGGAAGAAGGCATGGTTTAGCTACGTCACACGGAGTAATACCATCACGCAAGGCACAGTTGAAAGTAGAAGCAAGCGGAGATGGTAACGTAAGAGTCGGAAGAAGGCATGGTTTAGCTACGTCACACGGCGTAATACCATCACGCAAGGCACAGTTGAAAGTAGAAGAAGAGATGTTAACGTAAGAGTTGGAAGAAGGCATGGTTTAGCTTACGTCACACGGAGTAATACCATCACGCAAGGCACAGTTGAAAGTAGAAGCAAGCGGAGATGTTAACGTAAGAGTCGGAAGAAGGCATGGTTTAGCTACGTCTCACGGCGTAATACCATCACGCAAGGCACAGTTGAAAGTAGAAGCAAGCGGAGATGGTAACGTAAGAGTCGGAAGAAGGCGTTTAGCTACGTCACACGGCGTAATACCATCACGCAAGGCACAGTTGAAAGTAAAGCAAGCGGAGATGGTGACGTAAAAGTCAAAGAAGGCATAACAGTTTACGTCACACGGCGTAATACCATCACGCAAGGCACAGTTGAAGTGGAAGCAAGCGGAGATGGTAACGTAAGAGTCGGAAGAAGGCATGGTTTAGCTACGTCACACGGAGTAATACCATCACGCAAGGCACAGTTGAAAGTAGAAGCAAGCGGAGATGGTAACGTAAGAGTCGGAAGAAGGCATGGTTTAGCTACGTCACACGGAGTAATACCATCACGCAAGGCACAGTTGAAAGTAGAAGCAAGCGGAGATGTTAACGTAAGAGTCGGAAGAAGGCATGGTTTAGCTACGTCTCACGGCGTAATACCATCACGCAAGGTACAGTTGAAAGTAGAAGCAAGCGGAGATGGTAACGTAAGAGTCGAAGAAGGCATGACGAAGCATTATCACACGGCGTAATACCATCACGCAAGGCACAGTTGAAAGTGGAAGCAAGCGGAGATAACGCAAGAGTCGGAAGAAGGCATGGTTTAGCTACGTCACACGGCGTAATACCATCACGCAAGGCACAGTTGAAGTGGAAGCAAGCGGAGATGGTAACGTAAGAGTCGGAAGAAGGCATGGTTTAGTACGTCAAACGGAGTAATACCATCACGCAAGGCACAGTTGAAAGTAGAAACAAGCGGAGATGGTAACGTAAGAGTCGGAAGAAGGCATGGTTTAGCTACGTCACACGGAGTAATACCATCACGCAAGGCACAGTTGAAAGTAGAAGCAAGCGGAGATGGTAACGTAAGAGTTGCGTCCGCCAACACATTATCTTAGAGGAGGTTGTCTCTTTCTTCTGCTTGTAAGTACTTCTCCTCATCTTTCTCCTTCTCCTCTTTTTGATGAATATCAGATGAATGATAGAGTGGGATTTCAGTGGAATAAAAGAGAAGAGATATTAAGAGCAAGAAGAGTTCGAGATAAGTGGAAGGTTATGATCGCCTACGTCTTGAAAGAACATGGCCCACAGAAGAAGAAGACTAAGAAGAAGAAAAAAGAATAGGAGATAAAAAGATTTATTAGGATATTCTTCATAGCTCTGTTACATGGCACTGAACACTGCCTTATTAATAACAGAAAAGATATGTGTATGTACTTGCTTCTATGTCCATATGTGTATGTACTTGCTTTTATGTCCATATATATATATGTGTCAATCAATCAATCTATATATATAGATTGATTGATTGATTGATTACTTAGTTTTTGGTTATTACAATATTACACCAGTATACATTCGTATTAAAAATGTGTTCAATACAATTATATTGTAGAACTTTTAATAACTCGTTTACAAATGGAATATATATATATAACTAAGTTATAATGAAAATCCACGTATACTGTCTTAATATGTATAGGAGAAACTACTAAAAAGTTGTAAGTTAAAATGTATTTTTTTACAGTATTTATTTATTTCTATTATTATATATATATATTTGATATTTCAGACCGGCCTCGGCCTTTCATCAGAAACAAATCTTTCTGATGAAAGGCCGAGGCCGGTCTGAAATATCAAATATATATAGAAACAGTATAGCCCGGCATTGCTCGTTGTAATGAAAGTTTTAAAACTAATCCATGGTCCTGGAAATCAGACTCTTTGGACGTTGGTACGAAAGACTAAAAAGCAATAGTTGTTTCCATTTAAAGCGAAACCGTAGACTGAAAAAAAAAAAGGTGGATGTAAGTCAAATTTTGATTTCCTGGTATCGATATCCAATAAGTTTTTTTCGTCGTAAACTGAATTTTTAAGACTAAATAAATCCTCTGCGTAAATGGTATCATGGCTGAGTCTAAGAACTACAATTATACCTACTTAGAGCCAAACCCTAAGCAAAAAGTCAAATGAAACGGCTGAAAAAAACCGACATACAGGCAGATAAACAGACACACACACAAACATCTTGCCTTTTATATATATTATCGATTTTCTGCACTATTGTAAGAACTACAGCCTTGAAACTTCTGAATATCGTTTCTTTTGTCTTTGTCTGTGAGTGTATCAAATTGGATTGAAATCGGATCAATCCTTCTATAACACGATTTGTTCGATTATCGATATTTATTGAGAGTACCTCGACACAAAACCTAGCTAAGAACAATCGCAGACGCTTATAGTACATAGTATAGTAAATTTTCAAGAAAATCGATTCAGCTGTTTCGGAGTCTATAGGTAACGGATACACACACACACACACACACACACACACACACACACACACACACACACACACACAGAGACAAAGTTCCATTTATAAATAAGTTTAGATAATAATAATAGAAATAAATAAATACTGTCAAAAAAATACATTTTTAACTTACAGCTTTTTAGTAGTTTCTCCTATAACTAAGTTATGATATATTTATCGATAATTTGGCTCAATATCAGGTATAGATTGTATTTAAATTGTATTTAAATTGTATTTAAATTGGAACAAAAATCGAAATAAATGAGCAAATTATGAAAATAATAAACAAATTAACAATCTAAGTTTGCACTCACAGACATAATTAAATATAATAATAATCAACAATAAATAATCAAGTGTTCGCTAAAGAATAACGATTAAAAAGTAAACACTGCAACTAACTGCAAATAACGCGTTCGGGTTACAAATTATTTCGTTTCACTAGCTTCTAGAATTATTTTACATATAACCGTTACCGTCTACGCTATAACGGTTCGGATAATGCAATAAATGGAATAATACAATAAACCTTGCTAAACATAATGGACTATTGTTCAGCATATATAAATGGGTCGATCCAAAAGACAAATCACACGGGCTGAAGATTGAGTTAATGCATAAAAACAAACTATTTTGGATCGTAGTCGACATCAATTGTTACACACACGCGCGCGCGCACACACACACACACACACACACACACACACACACACACACACACGTATACAAGGTGCGACGGATGAATTGTCATTCAAATTACACAAAAATGAAAATAACACTGACGTCTTATTTTAACAGATATATTGAGAATACTGCTCAAAAAATTCAATACTAAATTTGTTCAATAAAATCGCCATTGGCTTTAACCACGGCCTCCAAAAAACTTCCGAATCTCCTGCAACTCTTCTTGACGGTCTTCTAGTATAAGTTAGTGAATGCAGCCATAATCGTTGCCTTCAGATCATCATGGTATTACAAGAAGTTATGTAGGTTTCTCGCTCAACTGCAACTCTCATGATAATCAATAGGCTCGTAGCTGAGGGAGTTATGCAGCCAAATGCAAGGAATGATGTAGTCGCAGAAATTATCTGACATCAATGACGGGTTCTCCTGCTTGTGTGTCATTGTGTCATGGTGTCATGGTGTGTCCTGTTAAAAAAAAGATCGGCGCTTCCAGTAGTTACCTACATATTTTGATTTTAGACTCAAATATCTTTAGCGAACAAAATAAGACAAATAAATTGACCTTAAAATTTCAACGCTTTTGGATGAGACTATATATATATATATATATATATATATATATATATATATATATATATATAACAAAAGAAGAACTTTTCTTATTTTTATATTGTCTTTACTAGTATATTTAATTGCACGCACACACATCAACACATTAAGAAATCTAAATAAAATATAATATAAGCACGAGATACTAGATTAGCAACTAGATCCCACCCTTTTACAGTGAAACCGATAAAATGCAGCCGTAACTTCTACTCCAACAGTTTCTTTCCTCGCACTTCCCGACTGTGGAATTCCCTTCCAAACGATTGCTTCCCCGACGGCTACAATCTCCAGGAGTTTAAATGTAAGGTCAATAGACACCTCCTAACACACTAACCTGCTCCCATTCTATCAAGCACTCTTCCCATCTGCCCAACCCTCATCCTCGCTATCCTTACTCATCTGTCACCTTCCTCCTGTCATTCCCTATGTCTAACCACTCCTTCTCTTTACCTTCCCCTATGTAGCCCCATGCGCAATAGTGGCAGTGGAATGCCTTGCTTGGGGTGAGATGATTAAAAAATAAATAAAAAAATAATATGAACAGAATATGGATATTTCACAAAACAATATTGCTCCCCCATAACGAAACTGACCACAATTTTTACATAAAAAATGATACTCTGAGCAAATAAGAAAATTCACAATGATGAAAATGTTGAGAGAATGCCTTGATCGCAATGTCCTCTACAATAAATTTGCATGCGGGTTCTTGAAACATTTCACCACGTCTGGTAGAATTTCTATGACAGCGTGGGATATGTACTAACAAAAGTAAAATGGAAAGAAAAAGAAAAAGAATCTAAATTAAAAAAAAACAAAAAAAAAACTTCAACTTAAAATTTCCAGCACCTTCCCTTTGTACACAACTGTAGTCGTACTAACACAACATTAGTCCGGTGATTTTCTAAAGGACAAAACAGGTCAGAAGAAAACCTTTTCCACTTTGTTAACCATTTTGCCTAATATTGTTCCTGATATATAAAATATACACCGTTATCTCATTAATAATAATAATTTGTCTGTCATTTTCAATGAAATATATATATATATATATATATATATATATATATATATATATATATATATATATATCTGCAGACAGATCTGTTTCTCTGCATTACAGCTCGTCAGTATGGGTGTAACACATCAGGCCCAGTCTGGCCGTCTAATGTGATTCTCGTTTTATTGACGGCGTGGCGATCCCAATTGTGACACTGCCACCCGGCTGGCTGGTTTGTTTAGTCGCTGTTGCTGGTCGTGACGTTTTCGTCCGAGGATATCGCCACAAAAGCTGGTTTATAAGACGTCTTTTGCAACAACGCGCCGCTGTCCCACGTTGTGATTTGATCCCAGAGATCGCGTCGTGCAATTTTAGTAGTCGCCTTTTAGAGCCAGTCCGTACACTGGTGCACACTTGTGTTTAAACAAAAATAAACACGGCACCAAAAAATAATTAATAAAATAAATGAACAAGGTCGAACACGCCTGGAGAGTCACGAAGAATGTCTTTATATATATAAAAAAACAATGTTTTTCTTTTCACAGGAGCAGATAATACAGTTGTCAAAAATGATAATATAGTTGTCGGAATGTCGGTTACAATGGAGAGAGAAAGTTCGCTAAAAAAATATCAGAGCTTCCGATCCTTATATAAAAATGTCTTGTCTAAGTTTCGTTAAAGTAAACAGAGCTCTTCAAATTTTCACTAAAGTCTTTTCACATATTCATTAAATTTTCATTAAAGTCTTTTCACACATTCTCTATAATCAGGGCTGTCAATTTTCTATGGAGCTTCTAAAATAGCAAAGTCCGTTAGGGTTCTTATCGGAGTTTAACGGAGTTTACCGAAGTAGAGCGAACGAAGAATCAGAATTTTTGATTTTCCCGTGATTAAAAAAAAAGCAATAACGTTCTTTCGGGATTCATATCGAAGGCGCACTATTCCAAATTAACTCCTTAAGTTAAACTGCGGCAAGCTTTATTCGGAATTAACTCTTTAATCATAAGTTCCATGGTGGGCGACCAGCCGTCGGTTATGGCTTCTCGCTTTAGAACCTTTTTCCACAGTCGTTACATTTCGACTGATAGCTACTCAGCTAACCCCACAAATAAAAAAAACAACTGCTTCTCACAACTAACTGGATAACTGAATAACTTCAAAAGAAAAACCTGATTTTTATCACCGAGTCCGGATTTTTATAACCATTTTCAATCCTCTCTGGGAATCTGGCTGGCTTTGCCTTTGGCCAATGAAATCGTTTTCCGCCCACTCGATTTGCGTAAGGGGTTTAGCTCGACGAATGAGATATAGCCAGCTCACATTGTATTTCGATTTTTCCAATTAGCCACAGATTTCAGGTTTCCAAAAAAAATCTGTTGAAGAACTTTAACCCCGCCTGACGCCATCAAATAATTCTGACACCTGTTCTGGCTACCAAAAACCTTTAGCTTTACAAAGCTTTACCAAAAAAAATATCCGCTTTGAAAGAAAGAAGAAAAATTATATTTTTTTCTTTTTCTTTTCCAGAAATAGTTAGATTTTAAATTCCCCGGATTTTAGAAGTTCATGATAATAAAATAATTAATTTTTCTATTTCCCATATTTTACAAGTATTTGAAATTTTCAAATTTTTATTTTTACATAAGCTTACATCGCGTATTACAATAAAGCATAACTAATAATATTGCTAATATCAATTTCTTTCTCTCCGCTGTATTAAACCAAACAAGGGAAAGTATCCCCGCGGAAGTAGGGTAAGTTTCCCCGTAGGAGATATTGTCACATGGTTAGACATCCGATTGCTTTTAACCCAGGATTGAAACCCGACCGAATTGACGTCAGTCGGCAATTCTACTTGAGCTGTGGCCGCTCGGTAAAAGGAGTAGACTTTTTTAGCGTATCATGTATCATACGCCAGTAACCAGAGTGCTCTAATTCATTACTGAATGAGCGATGCGTAGACGCTAGAGTAGCTACTGTTTTTTCAAAGTCACAGCTCTATATTGTATATCGAGCACTGTTTTACATTAATTAAATTAAAGTCGGATATATATATATATATATATATATATATATATATATATATCCGAGTGAATAAGGAACAAAGAAAAATATTAATTTAAAACAGTGCTCGATATACAATATAGAGCTGTGAATATTTATTATGAATTAAAGTTTAGAACATGTGCAAATTATTATCCACTACAAAGTGTGCATTTTGTTTCGACATTGAAATGACAATGTCTCCTCAGGTGGTGTGGAAAGGAATGGAAAGTCTCTTTTCTTATATTTGGCGAGTTGTGTGTGGGATGTAGGTGGGGTTATGTACAAGGGAATAAGTTTTGTAAATTGTCCCTTAGAATTTTGAGTGAAAAGAGGGAATGGGTAGAGGATAGAGTTGATTAATGAACGTGTCAAAACTTTTGTAGACATATTTAACATTAAAAGATAAGGTATAGCCTTTTATAGCTTATATATATATATATATATATATATATATATATATATATATATATATATGTGTGTGTGTGTGTGTGTGTGTATTTATATATATATATATATATGTTAGTGATCACGAATTTTGTGGTTTTGCGTGTGTGAGTTTGACACTTCTTCAAATTAGAGTTACTCTAAGAATAGTTTTCGATTTGTAAGTGCGTCACTGAAATATTTGTCTGCCGAAAATGTATTGTCAAACGAAGCACTTGACAATTTTCCACACGCAACCCTATAATCTATCCATTTGAATGACACTTTTTAAGTGAAGAAAATAAAAAAGAAAAAGAAATTCTCACTTGTTGATACCCGCAGACTAATCGACCAAAAGCCTCTTTACAAAATATACTTGTCTGTACATTCTAAGTGATTCGCATTCCCAGTATGTTTCCCCGCAAAGCTGAGTATCTAATAAAGTTTCTTAAAAGGTTTTACTTTTCTCCATGTCGTATTCTGCTGATCTTATGTTGGATTTTTCTGGAGATAATTCCAACGCAAAGGAGCAAGTATAATTTTTGTCGAGTTATGCAAATGCACCATCGTAGTTAATGGATGCATCTGGGACATATATGTTATGCTCTCAGATCAAGTTCTTCATGTCATTTTAAAAAATCTTGGTAGAAATGCGTTAAAAATTAGTGAGATAGAGACAGTCATTAAAAAAAAAAATGAAGGAAAAATTATTTATAAATGGAACTTTGTGTGTGTATGTGTGTGTGCGTGTGTCTATGTGTATGTCCGTTACCAATAGACTCCGAAACAGCTGAACAGATTTTCTAGAAAATTTACACAGTTGTACTATAAGCGTCTGCGAGTGTTCTTAGCTAGGTTTTGTGTCGAGGTACCCCGATAATTATCGAAAATCGATAATCGAAAGAATCGGGTTATAGAAGGAGTGGTCCGATTTTAATCAAATTTGATACACTCATAGACAAAGGCATAAGAAACGATATTCAGAAGTTTTAAGGTTGCAGTTCTTAAAATAATGCAAGAAAACCGATAATATATAAGGCAAGATGTTTGTGTGTGTGTGTGTCTGTTTATCTGCCTGTATGTCTGTATTTTTCAGTCCTTTTATTTTAGTTTTTGCTTAGGGTTTGGCTCTAAGTAGGTATAACTGTCGTTCTTAGTCTCAGCCATGATACCATTTACGCAGAGGACTTAATTAGCCTTCAAAATTCCGTTTACGACGAAAAAAACTTATTTGATATCGATACCAGAAAATACAAATTTGAATTACATCCATTAGTTTTAAAACTTTCATTACACCCAAGCAACGCCGTGTTATACTGCTAGTATATATATATATATATATATATATATATATATATATATATATATATATATTTGAAATGATTTGTTTGAACATTATTTTTGATCGATACACGTATTTAAGTAGACATTCTATTTATATTAAAATAGTTTTCTATATTTATTTCTACCAGCCTGATTATCTACGATAAATTTTTGTTACGAAAATGTTTGTCATTTGGCAGGATTCGAACCTGCGACCCCTATCCACATAGAAGCAAGTGGATGTTTTACCACACTGAGAAGCTGTGATATAGCGAAACAGGCTTGTATGTGGATCACTGATATATATATATATATATATATATATATATATATATATATATATATATATATATATATTAATAAAAGAAAAAAGAAAATGAATAACTTTTCTGTGAACACGTTTGGTGCCTTAAGGAACATTAGCAAGGCAAGTGTAGAAATTTAATTTAGCAACGTTTATTTATACACAGAAGAATAAAATGACGTTTAGAAATAGGGAATGCTCTAAAATTTTAAAAAAATCTATTTCTTCAAAAGAAAGTTGAATTGATGCCTTTAGTCTTTCTTGAATATCCTGACGTTATTGTATATTCTCCAAATTACTGCTGTGTAAATATTGTAATGGATGAATCTCCGCCCATTTTTGCTTTTAATTTCACGTATGCGGGTTGTTTATTTTTTATATACTCGACTGCACAGTTTGGTTGGGTCAATTGGGCATCTTCAGTGAGAAAAAGAGTACCATGAAATTTGGAAACAGCAGAAGATACGAAAGAGTTGGATGCATCTAATGGTGATTAAGAAGGTGTTTAAACAGATCAAAAGTGATGGTAACGTTATGCATTCAGTCATCTTAGCACAAGGTCTCGGACTAAATACGAAGCCTTACATCAACACATTGAAGAGAAAGTGAAAAGGGTGGCTGTTAATAAGCCCTATGTCTGGTAAAAGGACACTGCATCATGTTAAACAAGAAGTAAAATTCCGTCATTGCTATCAATTTTCAGACAACATCACCCCTTACATATGGCCACCTAACTCATGTGTAGGCGCGTTTGAGGTAAAGACCAACAAAATTTCTTGTAACACCAAAGAGGAACCGCAAGCAAGGATTATGGCAGAATTTAGCGGCTGAAATCAAGGATTATGGCAGCATTTACCGTCTTAAACCAGGATACTGTCCAGAAGAGTTTTAACTGATTCCTAAGTCGTCTTGAGGTTGTGCTTAAATCCAGTGGGAATTTTATTGAAACAATTTACCCTTTATCATTTCAAGATATGTTTGGCAATTTTGGTCAATATATTTGTTAAAATAAGACGTCGGTGTTATTTTAATTTTTGCATAATTTAGACAATTCATCCATCGCAACCATTATAATATTACCCTCTTGCAACGCCATAATTGCTAGAGAGTCGGAACTTCCATAACCCTAAAACCCACATCTATGAATATAAGTTCAGTGAGGACAACAACTAAATTATTTCCTAAAAATTAAGCAGAGCATAATTATTAATTAAAAAACACCAATACTAAATAACATGCCTTATTACAAAGGGATGTGCGTTGTGGTGCAGTGGATATCGACTCGAAACGAAAAATTGGGGAGCCGAGTTCGAATTCCAATTGAATTTCTTGCATTCACTTACGCGCACGCACTCTTGGGAAAGGTATTAATCCGTCTCTTGTCTTCAGTTAGGGGCTAAATAATAGGACAGATTGGGCTCTATAGCCCTGGCTGGCAACCAGTCTACCACAGAAAGCAATGGCAACCTACTGCGGTATAATTTTCTGCCCAGTCAGTCATGTCTCTTTTGAGACATCCACGCCCAAAGCGTGTATCACGTATGCCACTTGACTGACTGACTTATTACAAAGAATTTAGAATGTATATTAATAAATATCCTTCCATCGATAGACACACGCTAAGCATCCTTTTTAATATCACCAACATTTGTAAAACCTATACTTACAGACTGAACGATACAGATATCTGCAGACGATTGAACCAAAGTCTTTCATTTTAGCTCATTAAATATCCCCTGATACACTCAAAACTCATAGATAATAATAATCATATTTAACTTTTTATTTTAAAATTTACTCACACATACACACACATATATCTCCAAATTTCTCACTACATTCTACGCACGTATAGGAACTGCCAAATACCGCAAGGCCAATTAGAAATTCGAAACCTACGCATACAGGCACAAATTCACCATATCCATACCTCTACAACGAACTTAAACACAAGCAGTTAAACAAAAATTTTACACCAGAATACACATATCCAAATACACTAATACCCCAAATCATAAATACATGAGATCTCTTCTTCTTCTTCTTCTTCTTCTTCTTCTTCTTCTTCTTGTGCCGAGTCCCTTCAGGGCGTAGGCTATCATGGACTTCCACTTGGCCCTGTCTCATGTCGTTCTCAAAATTTTCCTCTTGGTATCTCTCTCAAACCAGTTTGCTCAGACCTATCAAGTAGGCTTTCTCTTGCCTCTCTTTCTATCAGTCCTATGAGCATTAAATTCTCCAGGCCCTCCTTCCTCATTATGTATCCCAGTAGCCTCATCTGTCTCTTCCTGATGTTAAGCATGATTTTTCTTTTCATTCGTATCCTTTCCATTACTTCATCGTTGCTCACGTGCTAGGTCCATGATATCCTCAGCATTCTTCTGTAAAACCACATTTCTGCTGCCTTAAGCCTCTTCTTCACCCATGATGAAATTGTCAAACATTGACTTCCATAAAGAAGGACAGATATCACCTAGCAATCTAGCAGTCTTTTCTTTGTTTCAAATGCGATTTTCCCGTCTCTCAGTACACTGGTTAGCTTTGGAAATGCGTTCTTGGCCATACCAATGCGTCTTTGGATTTCAACATCGCACTTTCCATCCTCTGTCAGAAAGCTTCCCAAGTATTTAAATTTCTTTACTTGCTTTATTTTAGTTTCTCCAACCTGTAGTTTCATTTGGCGTCTTCTTTTTGATGATGACCATACATTCAGTTTTCTTCAAGTTAATGCCGTCCTTTCTCTCTCACTTTATCTTACTACCGTCTAAAGAAGGTCCAGCATTTTTATTTCCGTGTCTGCTATCAGCGTATCTTACATTGTTGAGATTGTAGCCGCCAATGATGAATCCTGACGAGGATTTTAATTCTCTTGTAATTATTTCGCTTTATAAGTTGAATAAATTAGGTGAGAAAACATATCCTTGTCTTACACCCCTTTCTGTTTTTGTATACCTGATGTATTCATTCCTATCTGCACACAAGCGGTTTCTTTTTTAATCATATCACCCCAAGCAAGGCGGTAACGCCACTGATGTGCAGGGTGCTACGTAAGAGTGGAGAGATTGAAAAAGAGAAAGCCGGAAACCACATCCTAAACAGGAAACAAGGGATGAGCCTCTTCGCCAGTTCAATAGACGTGGGTGGAATGTGAACCGGGCAATAGTTTAGTCTATCTACTCCAATTGAAAAAAAAAAAAAAGGAAAAGAATGGAAATGAGTAAAAGATTGGAAAAGAGAAAGCCGGAAACCACATCCTAAACAGGAAACAAGGGATGAGCCTCTTCACCCGTTCAATAGACGTGGGTGGAGTGTGAACCGGGCGATAGTTTAGTCTATCTACTCCAACTGAAAAAAAAAGAGGAAAATAATGGAAATGAGTTAAAGATTGGAAAAGAGAAAGCCGGAAACCACATCCTAAACAGGAAACAAGGGATGAGCCTCTTCACCCGTTCAATAGATTTGCTGCCAGTATAGATTCTTGGTTATCCTAATGTCCTTTCCGAAAATGTCGACGTTGCCGGTGATTTCTATCATTTTCTATCGTTCTTTTCAGACGCCTTGCATTGTCTAGAAAGCAAAAATAGATGTCCTTCTACATTTCTATTTCTCTTTCAGATAGCATCCTGAGCATGAATATCGCATTCTTGTTCCGGTATCTTCAACGAAGCTACACTGTTATTGTCTTACTTATGGGCCTATTCTGCTGCGCTCTGTTAATCAAAATCTGGATGATGAGCTTTGTTATATGGCTCATTAAACTGATTGTTCGGTCGAGTTGACATTCCTTTGCACCTGGCTTTGTAGGTAGGGCTACGAAAATTCATCTGTTTAGATCCTCGGTTACATTGTAGATTTCGTTTATTATTTCTGTGAGGTGGTCTATGCCAATGCCTTCTAAGGACATCAACATCGCTATTACAATTCTATCGGGTCCTGCTACCTTGTTTCTGTTCAATTTGGCCATTGCCGATTAAACTTCAGTTTTTAATATTTCTGTTTTATCCGTATTTTGTTTATTGTTGCTTGTACTCTCTTTTAATCACCAATATGCTCATCCCATCTCTGAAATATTTTTCTTTTTCTAGTATAAGTGTAACGTCTTTTTTACACATCCTGTTCCATCTGACCTATACAAAAACAAACAATATCAACTTAAAGTACCAGAACAATCTCATATCGCCAAAATTCAGAAGCTTAAATAAAAGAAGAATGTGTCAATTTTAAAAACGTTTCTTATTTGTTGTTTATTCTATTGTCAACGTCAATATATATATATACTGTATACTATATATATACTCTATATTTGCATATATCAACTGCGTTTAGAGATTATATGCAAAAGGGGTATTGTCAAATATTTATGTAAAATTCATAGGTATGTGTTATCCAATGAAATAATTTGTACTATTATGTATAGCAAGTAAGCATGAAAGCAATTAAATCACAATGTTTATATTCAGATTGATATTTAGTATTTTTTCAGTAATTATAGCAATTTGCAGTGTCAAGGGATTATTTGCAAGAACAAGAATTTAGTACAATTACTCGTAAATAAGAACTAACAATGAATGAAAATAACTATACAATCAAAATTTAGCACAAAGAAGTCTTCGCTTTAAATTTCTAAAGATTTGAGAAGGGATCATCGAATAATCAAGAAAATATCTCAAATGAGAATTCAACCAAAGAAAAAAGTCTCAGGCTGAATTCATGACTTTAACAAAGCGAAATCTATCACATGTCCGAAGAGAATTATTAAGAAAACCAAATTCGTCAAGTGCGTTCATAATTGAGTCCGCTGGATCTTCTATGGTGTCAAGGGAAGCAAGGTGTAAATCATTAAGGAAGTTTGCTGATATAAAAAATCAAATAAAGAAAGCCATTTTAACAACAACAAAAAAAACATACGGAAAGAAGATTGCAGTCGTCAAAGAAATACATGAAAACTGATTTCAGTAAAGTGCTTTTTACAGACGAATCAAGGATCACCCTCGATGGGTCCGATTGATGGGCTCGAGGATAGGTTTGCATGCAACATGACTCAAGAAAAATCTTTAAACGCCAACAAGGCGGCGGTGGGATCATGATATGGGCTTGGATTATTGGTAATGAGCTCGTGGGTATACTTAAAGTGAAAGACGGGGTTAAAATGAATTCCAAAAGTTACTGTGATTTTCTAGGGTAATATTTTTTTAAAGGGCTTGATAACCAGTCTTTAGCCAAGTGTATATCTATGATCCTTATGAAAGACAACGCACCAACTCAGGCATCAAATTTTACTAAATCCTGGTTAAAAGAAAATGGATTTGTTAAAGATTCTTTTATAGACTGGCTGTGACTTAAATCCCATTTAGAACCTGTGGAGCATCCTCAAGCGAGATATTTATTTTAATGGAAGGCAATTCAACAGCAAGTGTGACCTCTGGGAGGCAGTTAAATTTTTTTAATACTTTTTCTTTGATAAATTGACGATACTTTCCAAAATCTTTTCATATTATTTTTTTTTACTTTAGTTTTACAAGGTATAGTAATGTAAAAGTATCAAAATAAATAGTTGAAAATAATCTACTGAGAGTCTAATTAGTCTGTTTTGTTAACTTAATAAAATGTTTTCAACCAACAACAACAGTTTTCTCCATCATTATATATCTCAGTTAATAATATTGAGTAGAATCTAAACAACGTCATAATAGGACTTTTAACATTAAAGACGCAACTCTTTATACCAGTTCATAACTTGCATATAATCTCTAAACGCAGTTTATACATACTGTATACTATATATATATATATATATATATATATATATATATATATTGTCATCAATTTGTCGCAGACAGATCTGTTTCGCTGTATCACAGCTCATCAGTAAGGTATATGTCAGATCAAAAAATTGCATACATTGTGTTTACATATTTTTTATAAAATCTGTTCATACTTACGGAAAATCTTTCACGTGCATTAATTCGAAGGTGGCAGAATTAAGCTATAAAGTTGACAGATGCTATTTTATTTTACTTTTCGACGTTACCAAGTAATTTCAATCTCTTTCCGAGATCATCTTCAGGGTTGTAAGTTGTTGTAACAAAAAAAAAAAACTCAAAATTGTTTTGCTAAAAATTATTGTAGTTTTTTTTTCTTGCTTCAAATATAACGGTTGACAAATTGCTTTGCGTTCATTAGAACGTGAAAATTATCCTAAATGGAATTTTTATATGTAATGCCGTGGTCATGCTCGTGTTAAACATGAAAAAACTGTTCTTTTTACGAACAGTTTTGCAGTATTTGCAATTTATTTAATCTGACATGTCTAAAAAAAAAATTGCTGCATAAATACGCAAATATATATATATATATATATATATATATATATATATATATATAGTGGAACCTATCGTATGCGACCACCCCTACTGTCATCAAAAACTGGTGGCATACGGTAGGTGGTCGCTCACTAAAACCTCATAGTCATGACCTTTTCTACTCACCAGAATGTACGTATTAGAATTTTATCATGTAAACTGGTAATAAATAAATAAGAAAATAAGAAAATGGCCTAACTTTAAAAAATTTATTCAGCATATTTCATTTAAAAATTTTAAAAACGTATTTACCCCGGTCAAAAGAAACTAAAATATTTATTCGCAAAAAAATATTTATTAAGTAGAATTTTAAAAAATCAGTCATTGCTTTCCTTTTCGTGCCTGCACTAAAATATGTAGGTTGGAAAAATTCTCGACATATACGATTTCAGTTTGTTTCTTAGAATTGAGTGATAGCAAAAGAGAATCTGCAGTAATACATGGAAAAAAAATAAACAAAACAAAACATACAAAAACATGACAGCGATTATGGGTGGGGGTAGAAAAACAGAGAGATAAAGATAGATATACCCAGATAGAAATAGAGTAGATAGATACACAAAATAATAAAGGAACGAAAGAGATAGATATTTGAGAAGGAGACATAGTTGTGATTTTCCCCGTCCCTAAATTTATCCAAGTTAGTACAGAGACTGTTATAAATCCCTTGAATATGTCAAATGTAATACATGTTGTACAAAGCAGCCGATGTATGACCGTGAGGTGAGCTCAATCAATGTACATTTCAACAAGAAATAACAGTTTGATACAATACTACAAAAATAAAACAATGAGGAAGTGTTCCTGATTTAGATCAAAGCAAAATGAATTAGATAACTCATTTAGTTTCTCCTAATTTAGAAATACGCAGTGTACGACCAAAATGCAATTTTTTTAAGCTGTCGCTTGATCAGTGATTTTTACACATTGATGTTAGTCACTGGTCCCGTTCTGGAGGTGTTTGCTCACTGAGAGTCAATTAAATTTAGCAAATCGTCCGTGCAGAGAAGAAACGGTCATTAACAACAGGTGGTCGCTGACGAAGATGGTCGTATACGGCAGGTTCCACTGTATACACACACACACACACACACATATATATATATATATATATATATATATATATATACATAAATGATGCCTGGAGACTGTCAGAAAAAAAGTTAGTCGTAATATTATTTCCATATATATATATATGTAGGGGAGGATTGTGTTGCGCTCATTGAAGGATAAGCTGCAAAGGATTGCGAGAAAAAAGCATTTTTCTTCATATTTTCGGCAGAGTTCAGATAAAATATCTCGTCTGAAGAAACTACTGGGAAGTCTGCCAAAAAGGAAAAGCACTAGATGTTTTAGTCACCGAGGTCAAAGGAAATGGTCAAGCGAATTCGTCTGTGTAGGAAAGGAATCAAATGAAGGATGTGTAGTGGAAAGAATCGGTACAACAAGATGGCTATGATTGTCCACCTGAAATATTGTAATTTATAAGCTGCTTCCCAGACCGTAACGGATATTTGTCATTTACACTATTTCCCTTGGTAAATGTATCTTTATTTGACCAGAACACTGATTGTAGACATTAAGATTTTATGACAAATATATATATATATATATATATATATATATGTGTGTGTGTGTGTGTGTGTGTGTGTGTGTGTGTGTGTGTGTGTGTACATATATGTGTGGGGGGGAGGGGTGTCAGTCTATGTGTCTGTTTCTGGTTTTGCGTCTATTCCTGTTTCTGCTTTGCTTAAACATTGTAATAATCCGTGATGGTAAAAATGAAAAATTAAAATCAATGAGAGTGCTTAATGAGTAACAGAAAAAAATTAGATTATAATAAAAATGCTACAAGTAGCATTACAAAAAAAGAACAGGCGAAAGGAAAGAAAGAAAGAAAGAAAGAAAGAAAGAAAGAAAGAAAGAAGGGACAAAAACACAAATAGATAGATAGATAGATAGATAGATAGATAGATAGATAGATAGATAGCAACAAACACAGATAGGTAGGAACAAACACCTAGAAAGAAAGAAAGAAAGAAAGAAAGAAAAGGAAAGGAAAAGGAAGGATGGAAGGAAGAGGAACAAAAAGCAGCCACTTACGTATAGATAGATAGATAGATAGATAGATAGATAGATAGATAGATAGATAATGAACAGATTGAGATAGATAGATAGATAGATAGATAGATAGATAGATAGATAGATAGATAGATATGATGGATAATTTTGCACATTATATTCTTCGAATAAATGAAGGACATTTAAAAGGAAACAATCCAGCTAAAACTAAGAATGAAAGTGAAATCTCCATCTTCTATTCCTTGGCAAACATAGTCGTTTCTTTCTCATGTCTTTAGTTTATTTTATTTATATTTATATTTTTTTCTTATACAAATCACGAACAACCTTATCATCTCAGATTCCTAATATAACTCAACTGGAAGAAATCGAGTTATAAGAACCGTCACCGTCCGACGCCATAACTATAGATTTTCCACGAGATGCGCAATATAATTACTATCATGACGATTTTTTACTTAATTTTTTTATTTCTTTGTGTGTGTGTGTGTGTGTGTGTGTGTGTGTGTGTGTGTGTGTGTGTGTGTGTGTGGGCCATCATCTCGCTTCACGGTTAATCGAAATGTCAACAATCTCCCATGACAATTGTTAAAGTTATTTTGTGTCTGTTCTTTGTTTCTTCAATTGACTATTTTTTTACACTCTACCAGCTCGACACATTCATTAGTGCCACGCAGTTTTTACCGTCTGAATTGCAGATATTTCGCTAACATGGCTTCTTTATCGCTCTTCCTTGGTTTCTCGACCGCGTGAATTTAAGCGTACTGCTAGATCGGTAACTAGCGTTTGTCTTTTTTACTGTTGAAATATCGAGATTTGACTGTATATTCTTTTCTAATAGTTTATTTTTTTCCGAACTTCTCACATGTGGAACTCTTTTCCGGTCTCTTATTTCTACGCCGTCTACAATCATAAAAAAATGAAAAAAAAATATGTAAACCTAAAAGTGAAATACAAAAATAACTACAGAGAAAGAGGAAAGGGCTCATTTCTCATATCAATTCTAAAGCTGTGCGTTGAATCAAAGACCGTTCCAGATTTAATAGACAGCATATCAACTTTATAAAAACTGCATTTTTTTTGTTTATTTTTTTTCCAGAGATGGAGAAATACTAAGATTATGGAGGCTGTAAGGAATATTCTACTGGAATAAAGCTGCTTCTTTTCTCGCACTTCTCGCTAGTGGGATTCCCTCCATTTACTTGCTTCCTCGACAGCTACAATCTCCAAGAATTTAAATATAAAATCAATAGTCATCTCCTATTTCATTAACCTGCAACCTCTCTCTCTCTCTCACTCTCTCTCATGCTTCTTTTTCCGTCAACTCCACTATCATCAGTATTCTCATCCTTCTCTTACCCACTTCCTTCCTTCCCCTATAACCTGTCACTCTTTCTCATAACTTTCCTCCTATGTAACCCCCTGCAAAACCGTGGCCGTAAAATACCTTGTTTGGGTCGTTATGATTATATAAAAAAATATTATTGGGATAAAAATTCGCTTTTTACTTTCAACAATAAGAAAACGTATTTGGAACTTTACTACCTCAAAATCAAAGTTTTCATTATTTAATAATATCCGATCCTACACTGGGTTTTCCGCAGTCTCGACGAATTGTTGATTTACTATGCTTTGGCTGTCTATTGAGTCTCCAGAATACTCCAATTTATTAGTAGAAAGTCCTATATATGCTCCATATCTAAAGATGCTAGGAAAATGGTCTGCTCATTTTATTGCTCTCACAAGTACCTGACACATTTTCTTATGCTTGATGTTTACAAGAAAAGATTTGATCAAAAAATTTTATTGATTTTATATCTGGATTGGCGTTGCTCATTCTTCAGTGACAGTGTACAAAATCGTTTGCATTTTCTTCTGGATGAAATTCTTACTTTCTATTCTGC
>JBBBDQ010000397.1:3022500-3035000 GCA_037127315.1 Ascarosepion bandense
CTAAACAGGGAACAAGGGATGAGCCTCTACACCTGTTCAATAGACGATGGTTGGGTGTGTGAACCGGGCGATAGTTTAGTCTATCTACTCCAATTGAAAAGAAAAATAAATAAATAAATAAATAAAGATAAAAGAAGAAAAAAAAAGAAAAGTGAAAAGATTGAAAAAGAGAAAGCCGGAAATCACATCCTAAACAGAAAACAAGGGATGAGCCTCTACACCTGTTCAATAGACGAGGGTGGAGTGTGAACCGGGCGATAGTTTAGTCTATCTACTCCAATTGAAAAGAAAAATAAATAAATAAATAAAGATAAAAGAAGAAAAAAAAAAGTGAAAAGATTGAAAAAGAGAAAGCCGGAAACCACATCCTAAACAGGAAACAAGGGATGAGCCTCTACACCTGTTCAATAGACGAGGGTGGAGTGTGAACCGGGCGATAGTTTAGTCTATCTACTCCAATTGAAAAGAAAAATAAATAAATAAAGATAAAAGAAGAAAAAAAAAGAAAAGTGAAAAGATTGAAAAAGAGAAAGCCGGAAATCACATCCTAAACAGAAAACAAGGGATGAGCCTCTACACCTGTTCAATAGACGAGGGTGGAGTGTGAACCGGGCGATAGTTTAGTCTATCTACTCCAATTGAAAAGAAAAATAAATAAATAAAGATAAAAGAAGAAAAAAAAAGAAAAGTGAAAAGATTGAAAAAGAGAAAGCCGGAAACCACATCCTAAACAGGAAACAAGGGATGAGCCTCTGCACCTGTTCAATAGACGAGGGTGGAGTGTGAACCGGGCGATAGTTTAGTCTATCTACTCCAATTTCGTCTATTGCTTTATATTAATTAATTATTTATTCCTTTCTGTATTTTTCATCACTACAATCTTCACTTGTGTCTTCATTTCATTCTTGTTCTCTTTCTTTTCAAATATGTTGTCATATCGTTATTTTTATTTTACGCATTCTTGCCTTTCTTTCTTTCTTTTTTCTTTCTTTCTTTTTCTTTCTTTCTTTCTTTCTTTTGTGAAATATTCATATGTTTTTCCTAGTTTTGACCTTTTTCTTTTTCTTTCGTTTTTATCTCTTGTCTATTCTTTCAATAATTATTTATTTATTCTATTCTGTATGTTTTGATCAGTAAAATCTTCACGTGTCTTGTACATTCTTTCTTTCATCCTTTCCCTTTAATATTCTCATAATTTCTTATCACAAATTATTTATTCATCTATTTTTGTCTTTATATCTTTCTTTTTAATTCTCCTTTAAACTTAGTCACTTTATTTTATCTTCCTTTATTTTTTCAGCGAAATATTCACACACATACACACACACATATACACACACATATATATATTTATATGAGAAAAAAGAAAGAAAGTGATATGTGAATATATATATATATATATATATATATATATATATATCTTCTGTTCAGTATGTCCAAATAGTGGATATATTGGTGAATCTGGAAATAGGTTTAGATTCCGTTTCAATAATCCTAAACTTAGCATATGCCAGAACAACCAATATTCCCCCATAGCCCAACACTTCAATCAACCGGGACACACATTAGAAAACTGCAAATTTTTACTAATAGACTCCGATTTTAGTTCTATACACTCACGCAGAAAGAAAGAAAAATACTGGATTTTAAGATTAAATACACACAAGCTAGGGTTAAATAGGAACTTAGGTGTTTTGAATCTTTATAAATATTTCAAAAGTTAAATATTTTTTAGATACACTTAAAAATCTTTCTCTAAAACAAAATTTATAAGTATTAGTAAAGATAAGTTTACGTTTACAAATATTTTTAAAAATCTGTCGCTTTCTGCGTCACGTGATGTAAACAATCTCTCGGACGAAAAGCTCTCGCAAAATACGTTTCTAATTTAAATTTTAAAATCATTTGTTTCTGATGAAAGGCCAAGGACGGTCTGAAATATCAAATATAATAATAGAAATAAATAAATCCTGTCAAATAAATACATTTTTAAACTTACAACTTTTTAGTAGTTTTTCCTATATATATATATATATATATATATATATATATATATTCGATTTGACCTTTATTTTTCTTCTTTTTTTTTTTCACCGAAATGTTAAAATACTTTCATTAATCATCCCCTTTTCTTTCTTTCTTTTGTTTTCATCTTTTATCCATTCTTTCGTAATTATTTAAATATTTTTTCTGTATTTTATCATCAGTCCAATATTCACATATCACTTTCTTTCTTTTTTCTTTTTTCTTTCATTTCAATATTCTCATAAATTTATTAATAAATCACATTTGTTTATTTATTTAGTCATTTCGTCATTTCTTTTTTAGTCATTCAATAATTTCTTTTTTTCCTTCAATTTAATATTCTTATACGTTTATTCATAAACCAACTTTACTTATTCATTCATTCATTCTTTCATTTATTCATTCATTTCTGTCTTCATATATTTTTCATGCTTTCTTTCTTTTCTCATTTTAATCATATTTCTTTCATTTATGGATGTGCGTTGTGGAGCAGTGGATATCGGCTCGGAATGAGAAATCGGGGAACCCAGTTCGAATTCCAGTTGAATTCCTCGCATTCACTTACGCGCAAATACCCTTGGGAAAGGTATTAATCCGTCTCTTCCTTCCAGTTATGGGTTAAATAACAGGACAGATTGGGTTCTATAGCCTTGGTCGGCAACCAGTCTACCGCAGAAAGCAATGGCAACCTACTGCGGGATAATCTTCTGCCCAGTCAGTCATGTCTCTTTGGAGACATGATCGCCCAAAGCGTGTATCGCGCATGGTACTTAACTGACTGACTTTATCAAAATGTTTATACATCTTTGCGTCTCACTCAGTAATTTCTCTTTCTTGTAATATTTCGTACATATTTTATTAATTCATCACTGCATTTTTATTAATAACATTTTTGTATGCTACTTTATTCATTCTTTCTCTGAAATGTTTTCATAACTTTATTTATAACTCAATGAATCTCGCCATTTATTATTTGTTTATTTACTTATTTCTGTTTTTCCACTATTCAAATCGTGATACATTCTATCAAAACAAATGATCCTTTCTCTCTGGAAAGCCTTATGATATCAGTCTCATTAAATTATTTATTTATTTCTCTTTTCTTTGATTTGCATTACTAAGAAGTAATTCTTCCTTAGAAATTTTATTTAGTCGAACAAACTCTCAATAGAATATTTTCCCGACGAATACAATCTTAACATCTTTAAGTTTCAGGTTGAAATGATTAAAAAAAAACAACTTCCAATTTCTTACACTCTCAGCATGATGACAAATGCCATAGCTGAATTCACATACAATTTAGATAATGGAATTACATATTTTGCATATTTAAGAAGATACGAGCAGATTCATGGAGATAAAAGCAATGACTGGGAAGATGAGTAAAATGAGACTTTATTTCATACCACCTTCACTTATTCATTCACTAGCAGTATAGCCCGGCGTATCTCGGGTGTAATAAAAGCTTTAAAAGTAATCCATGGTCCTGGAGCTCAGACTCTTTGGACGTTGGCACGAAAAATTAAAAAGCAATAGTTGTTTCCAGTTAAAGCGAAACCGTGGACTGAAAGAAAAATGAATGGGTGTAAGTCAAATTTTGATTTCCTGGTATCGATATCAAATACATTTTTTCGTCGTAAACTGAATTTTGAAGGCTAAATAGTCCTCTGAGTAGATAGTATCATGGCTGAGACTAAGAACTACAATTATACCTACTTAGAGCCAAACCTGAAGCAAAAACTAAAATAAAAGGGTTTTAAAAAAACAGACATACAGGCAGATAAACAGACACACACACACACAAACATCTTGCCTTTTATATATATCATCGATTTTCTGCACTATTGTAAGAACTGCAACCTTGAAACTTATGAATATCGTTTCTTATGTCTTTGTCTATGAGTGTATCAAATTTGATTGAAATCGGACCACTCCTTCTATAACCCGATTTGTTCGATTATCGATATTTATTGGGGGTACCTCGACACAAAACCTAGCTAAGAACACTCGCAGACGCTTATAGTACAACTGTGTAAATTTTCAAGAAAATCGATTCAGCCGTTTCGGAGTCTATTGGTAACGGACACACACACACACACACATATACACACAAAGACAAAGTTCCATTTATAAATAAGTTTAGATTCGTGTTTGTTTGTATCTAGTACCTCCACTAAATCTCTAAAAAACAGCATAAAAACAGCATAGTATGAATAAAAAACGTCCCAATCTTAATAAAACAAACATTTTTCATCAAAAATGTTTCTATTATTATTAATTAATTTTAAATTATTTAAAAAAAAAATTTAATCCCTTTTAACATTTTCGAAAATTTGTCAGAAAATTTTGTTTTGATTTGAGTCAGCGGCTAAAAAAAGTTTAGAACTGCTTTACAATGGGAAATGTAATGATGACATCACCCACTTTTTTCCGGTGACAAACATTAATTTTGAAATTCTCGCAAAAATCAAATAATTGTCAGATTTTAATGAAACTTTCAGTACTCATTCACAAAGAAATGAAATTATTTTTGAAATTATCATTTTTTAAATATCTTGGTGAAAATATTTTTTAACTCTGTTAACCAACCCCCACCCCCGTCTACGTAAATGCCTGAAATTTTTATAAATTCGAATTTGCTGCAAAACATTTTTTATTAGTTAAATATGGGACTCGTTGGGGGATATAAATCATCTGTGTTTTTTTTTAAGGACACAACTCGAACCGAAAATCTGCTCTAAGTAGTAACATAAAGAAATGCAATAAAACTCTGTCATAATTTAATTTGATACGTTTTTAATTGCTGTTATAAATAATAATACTTAAGGACATTATAGTGTGAAGAAAAAATTTCGATTACTAATAAAATTTTGAAAAAATTGTTTCCATTTTTTATTATTATTATAACAATTATTCGCTAATTCATAAAGTGTTACAAATATATGAAAAATATTTTATGGAATCGCTGTATTAATTTTTTTAGTTAAGAATTGATGATTATATTGCCTATCTTAATTTAATTTAATTCTTTCTTATTACATTAAATTTTTTTAAAAGAAATTTAATTTTTAAAAATTTTTATTTATTCAGAAAGCATATTCAGATGTCTGTCTATAAATCTAAACTAAAATTCTATAAAATATTATATAATTGCTGAAAATATTAAGTTAAATTTTTGATTTTACAATTTAGTTAGTTAAAAACAAAAAAAAAGAAATTAAAATTTGAAAATTTTATGTTTTAAACTAATTGAAATTTTGACACGTTTGCACGCCACCCTTTAGCGTTCCTGCAGTCATAAATCTGTCATCAGCCCGATAACGCAGATAAAAGACGGGTACCGGTGTTAAAAAATTTTTTATTGTAAATTTCTGGCAGTAAGCTATTATTACTTGACTGAAATCAGATCAAGGTACGTTTGAAGTTTAAAAATTGACTTAAATGACGTGTCACTCTGTCAACAGTACATAAACAGTAGCCACATTTATGTTTTAATTTCTTGCAAAAATAAAATATATATTCTTTGTCTATGAGTATATCAAATTTGATTAAAATCGGTCCACTTCTTCTATAACCCGATTTTTTCGATTATCAATTTTCGATATTTATTGGGGGTACCTCGACACAAAACCTAGCTAAAAACACTCGCAGACCATTATAATTTCAAGAAAATCAGTTCAGCTGTTTCGGAGTCTATAGGTAACGGATACACACACACAAAGACATATACACACAGACAAAGTTCCATTTATAAATAAGTTTAGATAGATCAGATATATGACATTTTGTAAAATAATTGATTTTTTGTATCTTCAGTTCGATGAACCCTTGTTAAAAAATTCTTCAATTCGATGAACCTTTGTTAAAAAAATGAATAAAAAACACCTTATCCAACACGCAGTTTCTAGAATGGTACAAAAGTCTAGCACTACAATAACTTTCTAGAATCTTCTAGGACTTACTGGTGATTTCTCAGTCTTCATGGAAACATTTAGAACTTGTTTTTGTTTATTTGTACGTTTATATGTCTGCAGAGTAAAAGATTTAGCAGTCGCAACATCCATCTGTTCATATCAATCTCAATATTGAATTATATTAAAATTATAGAATTATATTATATATCTAGAATCATCTAAGTTTGTACCCTAAACCTAGCATGAGCAATGTTTCTGCTTGGTGGGTGACACGTCTTCTGACACTTGATCAAAAGCATACCAGGCTGATCATATTGGTGGAAAATCTTACATTGTTTGAGGCAAATCCAGTGGCTTCCATGAACAATTCCTAATCCAGTATTTGCGCTGGATCCATCACTCTAGGCCGGAGACAAAGAGACAATGCATGCAGTGGGAACAAAATTCCGTACTTTCCGTAAAGAATGCCAAAGTAGTTCCATATGCAAGGAAGGTTTTTTTATGCAAAAGCATTGCGTTTTATTAAAAATTAAAACAGCCACACCATCATTTGAGAGTATTATACCAACTTTACGAGGCAGTTACAGAAAAGGTAGCAAAACCAATTACACAGTAAAACAGACGAAACGGATTTGTTTAATCAGAGCAATGCTACAGCACACAATTCCTTGTTTTCAATGTCTGTCGTACGTGACTATAGTTTTGAACTGGTTGTTCAGTCTCCGTATCATCTTGATTTGGCTATCATATGATACCCAACATTTTTTTTATAACCCTATCACCCTGAGAAAGGCATTATACTGCCACTGATTGTAGGGGGTTACATGGGAGGAAAGTTATGAGAAAGAGTGACAAGTTATAGGTGTGTCAGGAAGTGGGTAAGAGAAGGATGAGAATACTGATGAGAGTGGAGTGGACGGAGAAAGGAGCATGAGAGAGAGGATGCAGGTTAGTAAGATAGGAGATGACTATTGACTTTACATTTAAATTCTTGGAGATTATATATGTCAGGAAAGCAACTAGATGGAAGGAAATTCCACAGTCGGGAAGTGCGAGAAAAGAAGCAGATGGAATAGAATTTGCTAATTTGCATAATGCAGCAATTGACTGTGGACCACTATCGTAGTGATTATTATGTTCTATCTGCAGTTGATTACCTTATTTACCAACACGATGTATAGTTTTCTCTGAAAAGCCAGATGTTGGTTTACCTGAAAGAAATCAATGCAGTTATTAATGAAAAGAACTGAACTTAATCCCTGCAAGATTTCACGACTCTTTCGTCGCTCCTGTGTAGTCTTTCTGAAAGCTTTCGGCACACTCTCGTACAGTCCATTCAAGTCTCATCAAATGTCTGTTTATGTGTATACGTCTTCATAAAGACTTATTATATTCCTGGTCATATCAATATCAGTCAATACTTAACTTTATTTCAATTAATTCTTAGTGTGTGTCTGATTGTATCAATCTAAATATGAACTTTCCTCCTGTTAAACGAGCCTTATGACATCTCTTGTCATATCCATCTCAATCTATACAGACATTTCTCTCAGATGAGTTTCATCGTGTGTCTGTTCATATAAATCAAAATCTGTATTCTCCATTCTCCTAATCCAGTTTTATTATATATATATATATATATATATATAGGAGAAGCAAACGTAGCTCCGAAACGCAAAGATTTTTGTGTAGTGATACTATGCTTTTATAAACCATTGTAGTAACCATTACAATGTATATATATATATATATATATATATGTGTGTGTGTGTGTGTGTGTATTTATATATATATATATATATATATATATATATATTTATATATATATATATATATATATATATGTATATATATATATATATATATATAAATACATATATATATATATATATATATACATATATATCAATCTCAGTGTGTACGTATGATTCTTTCACTCTGTCTTTCTCATGTGTGTCTTCTTATCGATCTAAACTTGAATGTGTTATCATCTAATCTTATTTCGTTGCTTTTGTGGTCTTATTAAACTTAATTTGTAAAAATATTTTATTTAAAAATGTCATATCTTTGGTGATACTGATTTCTGACTTAACGGTTTTCTTTCTTTATTTATTTTTAATTCCTTCTTTATATCCATTCTTATTTCTCTGAATGTCAATATTTATTTATTACAATAAAATATATTCCTACAAATTTCTACCTAATTTTTTGTCTCTTTTTTCTTTTCCTTCTTTTTTCTTTCTTTTACTCATTCATTTCCTCTCTTATTTCAAATCTTATCTTCATGAATCTGGATATTTTTTATCTATTGTAATATAATATATACATATATAATTCTTCCTATTTCATTCTTTCTTTTTTTCTTTCTTCTTTATTTTCTTTCTTTTTTCTTTTTTTTTTTACTCACATAATTCGTCTCTTATTGTAATTCATATTTTATGAATCTAGATATTTATTCATTTATTGTAATATAATATATCCATATATAATTCTTCCTCTTTCATTCTTTCTTTTTTTTCTTTCTTCATTTTCTTTCTTCCTTTGTTTTTTTGTTTTTTTTACTCACAAATTCCTCTCTTATTTTAATTGATATTTTATGAATCTGGATATTTTTTATATATTGTAATATAATATATTCACATATAATTCTTCCTATTTCATTCTTTCTTTTTTTTCTTTCTTTCTTCATTTTATTTCTTCATTTTTTTTTACTCACCTAATTCCTCTCTTATTTTAATTCATATTTTATGAATCTGGATATTTATTCATTTATTGTAATATAATATATTCATATATAATTCTTCCTATTTCATTCTTTCTTTTTTTCTTTCTTTCTTTATTTTCTTTCTTTTTCCTTTTATTTTACTCACATAATGCGTCTCTTATTTTAATTCATATTTTATGAATCTGGATATTTATTCATTTATTGTAATATAATATATTCATTTATAATTCTTCCTATTTCATTCTTTCTTTTTTTCTTTCTTTTTTCATTTTCTTTCTTTTTTCTTTTTTTTTTACTCACCTAATTCCTCTGTTATTTTAATTCATATTTTATGAATCTGGATATTTATTCATTTATTGTATTATAATATATTCATATATAATTCTTCTTATTTCATTCTTTTCTTTTTTTCTTTCTTTCTTCATTTTCTTTCTTCCTTTTTTTTTTACTCACCTAATTCCTCTCTTATTTTAATTCATATTTTATGAATCTGGATATTTATTCATTTATTGTAATATAATATATTCATTTATAATTCTTCCTATTTCATTCTTTCTTTTTTCTTTCTTTCTTCATTTTCTTTCTTTTTTCTTTTTTTTTAACTCACATAATTCCTCTCTTATTTTAATTCATATTTTATGAATCTGGATAGTTTTTAGTTATTGTAATATAATATATTCATATATAATTCTTCCTATTTCATTCTTTTCTTTTTTTTCTTTCTTTCTTCATTTTCTTTCTTCCTTTTTTTTTACTCACCTAATTCCTCTCTTATTTTAATTCATATTTTATGAATCTGGATATTTATTTATTTATTGTAATATAATATATTCATTTATAATTCTTCCTATTTCATTCTTTCTTTTTTTCTTTCTTTCTTCATTTTCTTTCTTTTTTCTTTTTTTTTTTAACTCACATAATTCCTCTATTATTTTAATTCATATTTTATGAATCTGGATAGTCTTTAGTTATTGTAATATAATATATTCATATATAATTCTTCCTATTTCATTCCGTCTTTTTTCTTTCCTTTTTCATTTTCTTTCTTTTTTCTTTTTTTTCTTATTCACATAATTCCTCTCTTATTTTAATTCATTTTTTATGAATCCGGATATTTATTCATTTATTGTTATATAATATATTCCAATATATTTCTGCCTATTTCTTTCTTTCTTTTTTTCTTTCTTTCTCCATTTTCTTTCTTTTTTTTTTTACTCACATAATTCCGTTCTTATTTTAATTCATATTTTATGAATCTGGATATTTATTCATTTGTTGTAAATAAATGTTTTATATTCCTATATAATTCTTCCTATTTCTTTCTTTCTGTACTTCTTTCTTTTTTTTTTCTTTTTCTCTTTTTGCCCCTTTTTTAACTCCTCTAATTCCTTCCTTATTTCAATTCATATTTAATGAATCTGGATATTTATTCATTGTATCATACTATTATATATTTTTGCCTATTTCTTTCTTTCTTTTTACTCCCTTAATTCTTCCAATATTTCAGTTCACCTGCATCCGAATGCACTTATTTATTACAATAATACCTAACTTTACATATTATACACTATGCCTTTCTTTCTTTCTTTCTTTCTTTCTTTCTTTCTTTCTTTCTTTCTTTCTTTCTTTCTTTGCGTCTCTCTGTCTTTCTCTTACTTTACACATTACATACTTTACATATGACACACTATGCTTTTCTTTCTTTCTTTCTTTCTTTCTTTCTTTCTTTCCTTCCTTTCTTTGAGTCTTTCTGTCTTTCTCTTACTTTACATATTACATACTTTACATATTACACACTATTCCTTTCTTTCTTTCTTTCTTTCTTTCTTTCTTTCTTTCCTTCCTTCTTTGCGTCTTTTTGTCTTTCTCTTACTTTACATATTACATACTTCACATATTACACACTATGCCATTCTTTCTTTCTTTCTTTCTTTCTTTGCGTCTTTCGGTCTTTCTCTTACTTTACATATTACATACTTTACATATTACACACTATGCCTTTCTTTCTTTCTTTCTTTCTTTCTTTCCTTCCTTCTTTGCGTCTTTCTGTCTTTCTCTTACTTATTATCTCCAACATTTTGCTTCATAATGGATGTTTAATTATTGCCAGAAAGACTAGTTTTATGTATTTCAGCCTCTTTCTTTCTTCAAAAAACACCTCCTAAGTTCCATAAATTCTTCATTGTGACATAGTTATCAGTAACCTCATTCCTTAGATCAGTGTAACTGCAATCTATCCTCACTAGGCACTCAATATTGGTTACTCAGTATCAATACTAAGCTACACATACCCAATAAACACTTTAGTCAGTACAATTCTCGTTGTACTTTTTCAATCAATTCTCATATCTCTGTTTATATTAATCTCAATCCGTAGCTTTTTATTCATAACCATTCACTGCAATGTTGTTTATATATTGTTTGCTACATTTTTGTGTCTCTCCATTCATCCTCCTTGCTCTCTTTATCAAATCCGTCAATGGTCTTTCAGTTTTGAACCACCTTTAGGCGCAGACGCATTTACACATTTCCCGCTGGTATTGACATCCGGAGTTCCAGCCATTAAGTATGCTACGGCAAGCAGACCATTGATACATCATTGGAACACAATGTTTCTTCTCGTACTACCCAGCAATTTGGTTTTATTCAATATTAGGCTCAGATTGTGTGTATATATATATATATATATATATTGGCTGGACAAACCAAAGGCTTCCTGGCTGCTTTGTAAAATTTTCAAAAGTAATAATAACAAAAGGACGATTCTATTTTCATATAGAATTATCCACTTGGCAATAAACACTAAAAATAGTATGAAAGTCATCATTATTTTAAACTGGCGTCGCCTAATAATTATAGCCGGTAATATATATATATATATATATATATATATATATATATATATATATATATATATATAAGGTTGTGACCACGGGTTAACTCTCACACCAGACCTTAAGTGGAATTACTATATAGAATCTATGGCTAAATCCGCTGCTAAGAAAGTCGGTTCTCTGTGTAGAGCCAGGAAGTTTTTGCCGTCCGAAACAATCCTGCACATATACAAGTCTACCATCCGCCCGTGCATTGAGTATTGCTGCCATATCTGGTCCGGTGCTTCTGCTATCCACTTAGGTGTCCTCGACCGAATCCAGCGGAGAATCTGTAATGTGATCGATCCCGACTTGGCAGCTACGATACAGTCGATTTCTCACCAACGCAGTGTGGCTCCCCTGTGTCTCTTCTACAAATACTTTCACGGCTTCTGCTCCGATGAACTTAGACCACTGGTACCCCCTATATAAAAATTTTCTCGAGCCACAAGATTAGCAACTAGGTCTCAAAGATTAGGGTGTAGTGCATAAATATTATACAAAGTTACAAAAATTTAGATAGTGTTTTTTTTTTAAATCAAGATTAAATGGAACAAAAGAAATAAGCTACTGGACAAAAGTTAAGAAACGAACTTGTTAATAGATGACTGTGAACAAAATATCAACAAACTTTCATATTTGGTATCCATTTCCTTGTTTTCTATGACTTCTCTGCATCGTCGACCACATTATCTAATTAATTTCTTGCAAAAATAAGCAGTAATTCCCATCCATTTGTTTTTCAATTACTCCAATAGGTGATCCTGGTTTTTCGGGTTTTATTTTCTGAGCCCTTTCTCCAATTATCTTCCAAACATTTTCTATTGGATTCAGGTCGGGGCCTCTGAGCTGGCAACTTTATTAGGGCTATTCCTTCTTCTTCAAATAAAGCCATAAACTTCTGAGCCTTATGGTATGGTGCATTGCCCTGCATTAAAATAGGAGATTCACAAAGATTATGGT